>JAMKCH010032523.1:0-16699 GCA_023653785.1 Ophioderma brevispina
CGTAATGGAGACACACTTTTGACAATTTGGAGTATTTTCCACTAAAACTAAATTCCTTGGCAACTTTCATGAAATTTCATTGCGGGGAAGTATGATTTTTCATAAAAATCTAGTTTTACACGCTCTTCTATGGGAAATAGGCATATAGAGGGCACTATAACATACAAATTATGACCTTGTAGGCCTATATGGCAAGATTCCCGCAAGGGATGTTTCTGATTTTTGCGGAGGTAAATAGCTCTTGCATGCCACTATTTCAGTTGTCAAAGTTGTGTCGCCATCGGCTTAAAATGCTCTAAAATAAAAAAACAATTGTGGGGTTAAAAGCAGATGCGAATAAGAGTATGATTTGCGAAACGGTATCATTTACGACAAATTGAAACACGGTGATGCCATTATTTAAGTTGAATACAGAATAATGGCAAACAAACCATATTAAACAAATGTATAATGTACAGTAATGACCCAGTATAGTCCCACCCCTTTTTAAGCTGAAATACTTGAAATTTGGGGGTAGGATAAATACCGAATCTTGCCGGAAGCCGGCGTTGAAACTGTATTGGCCCTACTCGCCAGATGGATACAGCCATTCAGCTTCTGCGAATTTGGCAGACTTAAACAAATGTTTTACGATAGTACATAGTTTTCATCTCATCTGAAGTGGATTTCATCCTGTAAATGTAACTAGCATCTATTGATGACATTTAGTGATTATTTTTTAGTGAAAACAGAACAAAATAGTCACAAGAAAACTGAACCAATTTGACACCCTGATACAGCGACAAGCCTATTGATGCCTCTATGGACTACCGACCTAAATATTTTTCTTCAGAGGGATCACTTTGACTATTGGGAAATTTTTTAAGCACTTAAAAGCAATTTGAAGCAAGATTTTAAGCAGTGAATACTGTGTTTTAGAAATGTTCAGGAGGAAAAAAAGGAAAGTGAACAAGTGGGAAAAATATGCTGCCTCATTAGGCGCCCTCGACCCTGCAAAAACCGGTTCAAATCCGGCCAAGCGCACGTTTTTTTCCAACCCCAAAAATTGTGTGTGCTCCGCTAGCTATCTCCAGGGAAGATTAATAAATATCCACCCTTGTATCACTAAGTCGTTAAAAGATTTACACATTAACTTGTTTACATTTTTTTTTGAGGAAAAGAAATCCACCCAAAAAACTATTTTTGTCCTGGAATTTATGAAAACTGAATAATTTTCAGTGCTTTGTTTTTTTTTACACTTAAATATGGACAGAGTGAATGATATTGTAGAATCATGTCCGGGTGATGTGTTAGAAAACCTTGAGCATGTTGAACAGAAAACCCGTGTCTTCTGCTAAATCTCTGACACTTTGCCATGTTTACTCTGAAAATACCTTTTCAAAACTTTAAAAGGGGTTCATTAGAATGGTATTGAGACAGAATATATAAATTAGAAGTGGATTGTGGTATTGGAAGAGCAATCATTTGAATTCAAGGCTAAAAGGTTTTTGTTTGAGAAAATAGGTTTCACAAATTATGCAGTCAGTGTAGGCCAATTTTTTTGGCACGGGATAAATAATGGATCTTTAGAATTTTTCTGAAATTTCTGAAAACTAGGGGTGAGATTTGACTTGAGCATGGGGCTATATATACTCAGATCAGTACGGTACATAACGTAATTAATCTTTAACCCAATTTCATAACTTAATCCAAAAAGAAAGGACTGCACTGGCAAAGAGAAAAATTGAAACAATCATTGAATGAAAAAGCAACCAGATGCAACGGTGGAGGTGCCAAATGCTACAAAATTCAGAAGCCGCGAGACATTCATCCTCCAAATACACGTCCATACACCTGCATATACCCGGTCCATTTGTGAATTGAACCGGGCAGGACCCAATAAAAATTGTGTAAACCTCCACAGCCTGTTTAAGAATTCTTTTTCAAGGACAACATCTGCAATTATGGATCCCAAATAGAAGCCTGAAGGCCTATATTTCCAATACACAATGTCAAGGTGACACTAAGGGAGTTTCGTGGATCACTTGAATGAAATCTGTCCGTATGGTCAAGGAATTGGCCTATACGAATGCAGACCAGACAATATCAAAGATGGATGAAGATTTGAAACATTTTGCAGTGTTATGAAGTGCCCAGGGTGAGGCCTATTGGTGGACAAGGTCAGGGCAAATAAATGGAAAAAGAATTGAAAAATTAAGGCCAATGTATAGGAATATTATACAGGCATGCGTACATCACATTGGAAACACATTTTTGCAATCCCATCACGACATCCACAGCAACTGAGTAGCCACCGGCAATGATACATGTACTTGCAGCAAGGGAAAACTCATTGTAGTAAACATACAAAAGTTGCATGCATGTTTCTTACTTGAACCAATCACATCCTCAGACTTTCTCAGGATTATCTGATTTTTTAAATCATTCATGTTCAACATTTGTTGTTTTTAGACATCAATATGTTAGACTTAACTGTACAAAATCATGGAATTTAGATTATTTTTAATTACCCCAAGTCTGCCATCTTTTGATTGGGCTAAGATTCAAGTTTGCTGTCTAAAGGATGGAGACTTAAGTTCTGCCTCCACTTTTTTTTTAAACCAAAAACTATCTGGTTTAAAAGTGTTTTATTCATCAGTCTAAGGATACAAAAGGAACTTGTAAAGCAAAAAATTTACAGCTTTTCATATTTTCAAATTGTGAAGAGTTTTGCTATTTGAAATAGGGAAAATATTATCCATCCCAAAGTTATACAATAATTTGGTTGCAGTTCTGAATAAAACCAACCAATCCAACCGAACAAACAAAATAAAAACATGTCTGATCAGTGTTAACCAGAAATGATGAAATCAATGAACACCACTTATAAGCTATATTTATCAATATCGACAGCCAATTATGGCCAGTCTTTGTTCTCCATCACTGAAATAGCTCAGTTTTCTTTCCTCGTTGCTCTATTCCCAAACGGACATTTCCCTTGGAATGGAAATTGCAGCAAGCATATGACCCTGATAGCCGTAGGGATTTATCACCATCTCTGTTATGGTTACTGTCATGATCCAGTTGCTGATGTCATTTGATGGGTCGAAACCTGTTCCTCTGAAAGGGATCCTTCCACATTCCAGGCTTTTCTAACATCTCTTGTGTTTCCTGTCGATAAGATTGGAGAAGAAAGAAATTGTCACAAGTATTAGCAAGAGACAGAACTTCAACACACTTCAAAACAGATATTTTGGAGTTGAAACATCCAAATCTTGTCTGCTGGATGTTGCATTTAAGTAATACCGGTAATTTGGCTTATTATAAGTTCAAAAGCATAATTTACTATCATACGCTCCTTTTTTCCCCCCTACTTCTGTGCAGCGATCATCAGCGTAATATTTATGGCCGCACAGTATAAAAAACATGCAAGCTGGTTTAAAAGCGGGACTCAACATTTCCCAAAAAGATGGTTATGCCCCTCAATTTTCTAACAAATTGTGCACCATATATGCTAGTCCAAATACTAATATGAAGATTAAGCTCAAATCGAAACCTTCATATAGAAAATCTAAACTTTGTATAATAAAATTCCAGAACCAAATATTTGTTTTACCCAGTATGGTACGCTATACTATAAGGCTTACTGGACATCAAAACAGGAAAATCCGATCGATCTCAGACGTTTTTTTGATTGAGCAGTTAAGGTGATTTATACTTTAAATTAAAGGTCATGGACATGCTTTAAAATACTTATAATACCACCAAAAAATGGTTTCATTCATAGTATGTATTCACATCTACATGTGTACTTGGCAGGATCCAACTGGTTGGACGTAGACAAGGGGACACACTTGTCCCATGAGCGGTTGCAAGGGTTGATGAAGGTGCATATTTACAAGGTGCGAGTAAAATAACCAACGACAAGTAGATGACACCAGCCACAGCCTCCCTGAAGGCCTCCACTGAAGGGGAGACAAGGATGCTGACAGGGAGCATTACACCCACATTACTGTGAGAGGGGAATAAAGGAGTGGCCATAGAGCTTGATTTTGAAGGAACAATTAGTATTCGTTAGGATGGTATGCTTGGTGTGTTTTGGTATCGCAGGGGTTAGGTAGAGGTCTGGATTCACGGAAATGAGGTGGTTCTGTATCTTGTCAGAGGAAAACCAGGCTAGCAGATTGGCGTCTCTTCTCTAAGGTTTGCCATTCAAGGATTTTTAACATTTCTTAACGCTATCTGTGCGCCGGTTACCGTTGGAAGAACAAATTAGCAGCCTTTCGTTGGATGGATTCATTTCCTGGAGATGTCTTTGTCTGTGTAGGGATTCCATACTGGACTGCAGTACTCAACATGTGGCCTTACAAGAGAAATGTAAGCTTTGTGGCAGATTTGGTGGAGCAATAACCAGATGCGTTTGATCCAACCAAGCATACTGTTGGCACGTGTTGTTACATTGTTATATAGTTTGCCAGCACATGGTCATTGGAGAAGAAGGTAAGCCCAAGATATGGATATTTTGAGACAGTTTTAAAAAGTGCCTCCCACCTAGTTGATATTCAGCAAAGGTGACATTGCGACGGAGGGTGAAGATGCATGATGTATTGGTTATCAGTAAAATCTGCATGAAGCAGTAGTTGAGGGAAACCGTATATTTGATAAAAATGGGCATAAATATAATGTGGTTTTGGACAAGCTTTCAAAGGGAAATTCCAAAACAAAGGATATATCGCGATGGCAGCGATAACCGGAAGGGACGCCGCCGAAACAAATAGCGATACGTTGTAACGCGGTTCTCATGATCGTCATTGTTGGAGGACGGTGCGCGTTGGCCCAGTTTTCGTGCATACTTACATCAGTTGACTTCTCGCGGTATATGCGTCGTACGTGTTGTATCATGCATAATTTTCTTGATTGGTGCCTTAAAATTACGATAATAGCTATGTGCTGTATGTTGAAGGGTGCACCAGCGGCGGGACCGTACCGACAAGGAGAAGCAGAACAGAATAGCTTTATTAAAGTTTCCAGACAACAGAAGAAAACCGACAAGGAGAGATCTGGAGTGTGGGTGCGGTTAGCCCACGGTGAGCTTTGTTTACAACTTGTTAATCTGACGTCATTAATGGGTCAAATCCAAATCCAGCATCTTGATACGCGGTTCCGAAAAAAGGAGAAGGCCCTGTCATTAGGGTATATTTATCCTTGAAAATTTAACACTTTCACCAAGTGCCGTGTGTATGCGTAGAGTACTGCAAACAATCTCCCTTGGCATATATGCGACGTAGATGTTGCCCCCAAGAGGGACTGGTGCCAGGACAGAAACCTTGTGGGACGACACCATTCCGAAGTTTGCGCTTACTACGCGTGCCATTTGATGTATCCAGGACGAAAGATCGTCTTGGATGAGCAGAATAATGAACTTTGACAAAGCTTGACATCAGGGAAGATTTTGAGTAGCTTGAGGTAGAGGCCTCGGGTTGCCAGACTGTATCGTACGCAGCAGTTAGGTCAATGAAGACTGCTCCAAACTTTGCTTCTTCGGAAGGCTGTCTAGATGTTCATAAATAGTCTTGCTATCTGGTCAGGTGTTGATTTACCTCTTCGAAATCCAGCTGGGTGCGGGGTAACTTTTGCCTCGACCATATCATTGATCCCGCCGAGAGTATCAGTGGCTCAAGCAGCTTATAGATGATGAGGATAGTGTAGAGAGATGGGTCTGTAACTCTTGGGTCATTTGTGGTTCTTTGGGCTCAGGATCCCTGGATTTGCAAGACCTTTGAAAGGCTTTCCTTCTGGAGGGAATAGTTGATGTTCCCATGCAAGCTAAAAAGGAGGAGTTGGAGCCAACGCACAGCTTCGGGTGCCATATTCTTCAAGAATTCTGTATGGAGGTTGTCATTGCCAGGAGCTCTCCCATTCTTTAGAACTTTAATTGCTTCGGTTATCTCATTATAGGTGAATGGGTGGGAAACGGGGCTTGACGGTGGGAGGTGTCGAAGCTGTTAATCTCTGCATTAACAGCAACGAGAGTGGGCTTTACGCCTGTGGAGTGTGTCTTGCCACTTTCCATTGTTGATAAGTACTGAGGGGGCGATGGAGTTTGAGAGACAGGGACACGCTAGCTGGACAGCTACGCCCGGTGAGCTGTGTGGATGTCCAGCCTTGCGGCTGAGTGGGTAAAGTTGATATGGATATCTCCTCCTCCCTTCTGGTGCGGCTCTTTTGGCCAAGCCATCCAGTAGTGGTTACCTTTGCTGTGCTCTCAGTATCGCAGTTGGTATCACAATCGCTTTGTATAATGTCGCATCCGTCCCAACAGGGGGTTTTGTAGGATTTCCTTCTGCCTATGGAATGGAAACATTTCGCGTGGTGGAGCATGGAGCAGAAGTCAGAAGATGCATCGTTGATGTTAGATGAAGCCAGTGTCTGCAGCGTGGATGACAGTTCGCTGGTGGGTTGTTTGAACTTGACCAGTTGGCTTTCCTGAAAATTCCATCTCTTTCTGTAGAGGGCTGGCGATCATGACATGATGTCACTGGTGACCAGGATAGGGCAATGACTTGATCTAGGAAATCTAGGGGGGACCGTTCTGGAGCAGCCGGATCGGACTGTCGCTGGTGGCACTGTTGACAGGTCGGACAGGTCCATGTCCCATGACTGCTAGAATAGAAGGTAGGTGGATCCTACTATTCAAACAGAGTTGGAGTCTTGGGCTTCAATAATTCAAGAGCGCTTTGCCATTCTTGTTCAGTAGGGAGTTTTTTTAATCCCCATGCTGTATTTATACAGTTTGAAAATCTACGCAGACGACGGAGGAGCTCCGCGAACTACTGGGAAGGAGGGTAGGTCTGCCCTCAGCTGGGGTGGTGGCTTAATGTTGGTGAAGTGGGTTTCCATGTTTTTTATACACTGGATCGGCGAATTCATTGAAGATTGCAGGGTGAGCTCACTTGTATGCCTTGCTTCACATAGGAAGCGATCCATGCTTGTTGTGCGGAATGAAGCAAATAAGGTCAAAACCTTCGATTTGCAACTTCTCTTCAGATTCGCAGTTGAGGTTCATTGGAATAGCTGCTGACTCCGTTGAGTCCTTAGAAACGTGCTGCAGGAAAGACCGAATCACTGTAAGCCAATTCTTCCACCGATGGTACTTGAAACTCAGCAAACCAAGACAGTAAGCTCTGTTTTCCACATGGCAAATCGATGCGCAAAAAAGAGAACTAAACATCACTCTAGAGGAGAAAAAAACTGTCACATGACCCAATACACCGAAGTACTTTGGTGTCACAATGGACCGCAGCCTACTTTCAATCAACACCACACTAGCAGTCCGCCAAGACGCAGTCTAGTGTCAACCTCCTCAGAAGGCTTGCAGAACTGGATGGGGTGCATCCTTGACACCTTACAACATATCAACTGTTGCCTGGCATACTCACTGCTGAATACGCGTGCACAGTATGGAGTCACAGCGTACATCACACAAGATTGATGTCGTTCTGAATGATGCAATGAGACTTGTTAGTGGGTGCCTTTTGGCAAAGCCGGTAGAATACATCCCATTCGTTGGCATAGCTCCTGCAAATCTAGGAGGAACCTTCAGACGATCAAGCTCGCCAAGAATGTGATGAACCTGGTGTCTTTAATTCCCAACACCAACACCGTTTGAGGATCAGAGAATTAAACGGAATAACTTTGCTACCCCCCAATCCTGACACTGCAGTCACAGTATCACTATCGATCATCTTGGATCCATGACAGATGGTTTGAGCAATGGTCATCCTCTACTTGAACCTAAAGCAGTTTTGGACAGCCCATCTAGCAAGCCCAAAACAACCAAAGGCTGTGAACCTTGCTAGGAAAGCATGGGCAACCTCAACAGACTCAGAACTGGCGTTGGTTGTACAAAGAACTTCCTTCACAAGATCGGGAGTATAGTAGAACCATCACCAAACTGCCATGATGGAGAGCCACAAAACCATTAGCCACATCATACATGACTGTGAGGTTTACACGTCCCAAGAGGAATTCCAGGCCTGAATCAACCGGATTGATGGAACTATTCAGCTGGGTAAAGACGGATCTTCCACTGTGAGTTTGGACTTGCCGAACGAAACGAACACGTTTACCGTGTTCACTTTTAAAAATCTGTTGTTTGATGGACGATATGATCAGGATACTGTGTTGAGGTACAAAATGTAGAAATAAAGAAATGTCTTCAGCCTTGTCATGGACTTTAGTTGGCTATTTTTAAAGGTTGCAACGAGAGAGTCAAAAAGTGGCCTATATGAAAATATGATTTGGCAAATGGTGTAAGCTTTCTAACTAAAATATTCTCCTCTGAAAGGATTAAGCTGAGAACTGTTTCTTTGGTACCAAAATTGTGGAAATCCTATTTCGTTATAGGAGCAAATACAAAATTTGGCTTATCTTTTCTATTGAAATATAAGCAGATAACAAACACCTTTTTTTTTCATATTAAGTTATTTCGTTAGAAGACCATTAAAAGGAAGGGGGAATCTATGCATGTCTAATCTAAATGAAATCTACATTCACAAAAATATGGGACGACTTGAAATCTCTTGTTGCACCTTGAATCAATACACAAAATATTCAGCGACTGTAATCATTAAAGTACATCGAGGTATACCAGCGACTTTATTTCTCGGCCTTGCTGAGACGGACTTGAACCCAGGACCCATTTGTATCAAGTCGAATGTGCAGTGAACAGAGCTAGAGAAGATTCCCTGTTAGGTCTATTGACACAGTTAGACCGAAGCTTGAATCTGGTTTTGACCCCATTACTGCATGGGGTGTCCAATTCAACCTCACACTCGCAATACTGTGTGAGGATTTATTGGAGCAAAAGGTAATTGACAGGATGCCCTTCCTAATGCCATCCAGTTTTTGCAGTTGGTGGGGCCTAGCCTTTGGGCAACCACGCCCATCATGCAAGGCAGCGTGTGTTGGATGGCCGCCATTATCTTGGCCAGAGCTGACACCCTTGTATATAGATCGTTTGCATTCTACCAGGTAACCATCTACCTACCCTCCTATCAGTTTCCTAGAAACCCGATGGGGGCGACGGTTGCCGCCGACAACTTGGCCCTGTGACAGGTAAAAAAAAGTACTGGGTACCAGGATACCATGCAGTAGCAGGCCCTCAAGGTTAACCTGACCTGCCTGTCAGGAAAACCTGACATGCTTATACTTTGTGAAATTTCGACTTCCAAATCCTTTAAGTCTGCAATTTAAAGTCACAATACTTTAATATAGATCACTAGACAGCACACTTGTGCCATGTGAACAGGCCATAACCCCAGTATTTTTTTTAGGGGATGGATTGAACCTTTTTCAACAGGGATTCTTCCTTTTTCCCCAAATTCGCCCGTCCCCAAAGGAGGGGGGGGGGAGATTGGAAAAAGTGGACCTTTTTACCAAATGGTTTAACCTTTTTTGACAAAATAGCAAAAGAACCCCCGATTTTGGCTCGTTCCTCCACTCGCACAACCCATTTTGGGGGCCTTTTTTTAAGCCCTTTTCAGGGGGTATGGGGGGCCTTTGGATTTGGGGGGGTGTTCTTTCGGCCCCTCCCCCCTGGTTACGGGCCTGCAGTGCAAGTAGAGAAACGGAGTACATGCATTTGCTAGTATGCACCTACTCATGGATGATTACAGAGTGAAAATGGTGATGGCATCCAAAAATAAATTTACTTCAACAGACTACCAATTCTTTGCCTTGTTGGTTTTCCTTGTGTCTTTTTGTTCAAAATCATACATGACCCTTCTATAGTCACTCTGTGACTCTTCATCCATCTCATGCAGGTGCTGTGGTGTTGTCTATGCTCTCTGGTCAATATCTGGCTCTCCTTCAAGTGCATGTTTCCACCAGGTTTCTATCCTCTTTTCTAAATTCAACTGGAAATAGGGAAAAATCAAATTGATATCTACAATTGTAAAATGGCATTGACTCAAGCTAAAAGAGGAGATATCTAGAATTCCAAAAACATCTTAAAGGTGCATTTTGAGTTATGAACATAGTTAAATATTGTAAACATAGAAAAATCACAGAAGTGGCAAAATAAACAGATTTTCCCCCATAAAAGAGAACCTAACCCCCCTACAATATTGGTTCTTTTTGGCTTTTTCTTTTTAATTAAAGACCTTGTCATGAGAGACTGTCCCGGATTTTTATGGCCAAAATAGTGCGTCTCCAGTTTGGTGGTGTGTCCCCTTACGACGATCGTAAAGTACACACTCGAACGAGCAAATGTGCAGTATTCACCACCGAAAAAGATCTCAATTTTCTACCTTTCATATATTGAGGTATGTAAGACTGATATTAAAAATGATTTCAAGGTTTAATAGTGACTTTCCAGAATCATGCTTGCTGTTAAAACGTCTTGAATGTAACTTTGGCATAACTGGTATGGCTCTTCAATGGGTAAAATCTTATTTGGAAAGTCGTGTGTATCAAGTTCAAATTGATGTTTTTTCTGATATGCATAAACTGGTATATGGCATTCCTCAAGGGTCTGTATGGGGCCCGCTGATTTTATATACATGGCCTGTGGGCAAAATCATACGTATAAACATTGACTAACTTTCACATTTATGCCGACGATACACAAATATACAGTTTTCCTTTTAACCCCAGAAATACCAAATGCTGTGGTGAATGCATGTCAAATAGCACTTCATAAACTGGAATCATGTATCCACCGAACTCAGCCACTGGATGACCCGAGAATAAATTAAAGCTCAATCATAGCAAGACTGAATTTTTCATAGCTGGAACATCTCCACTGACTGCAATAAACTCTCAATTCTCACCTGTTGGAACCTCAATTGTAATGACATTTTAAACCGAGTACGTCTGTGCGCAACTAAGGAATAATTTTTGATGATCACATGTCCCATGACTCAACATATCAACTCTCTTATTTCTTTGTTAACTTTCATTTAAGAAACATCCATCATATCGCCAAATATCTTGACCAGGACACAAAGCATCATGTCGTTCGCAGGCTCATTCTTTCTCGCTTAGACTATGGTATGCCCTCCTTTATGGTTCCAAATCCAAGGATCTCGACCGTCTTCAATCACTCCAAAACAAAGCTGTGAAACTCATTTTTAATGCTGGACGGCGTGATAGTCCATCCCCTCTCTTAAATAATCTTCACTGGTTACCTATACGTCAGCGTATAATATATAAGATCTGTCTGTATGTTTTCAAATGCCTACAGGGAAGTGCTCCAAAATACCTAGCAGATTTTATTGCATATAAAGCAAATGTCACCCAGGGTCCAGTGCACCAATCATCTATGGATAAAAAACTTCTATGGTTCATGTTGGCAAAAATCGTATTGGGGGCAAATCATTTTAAGTGTCTGCACCCTTACTATGGAACAGCCTCCCAAAAAACATCAGGGAGGCTTGTACAATATTCTAGCTTCAAAAAGGGCTTGAAGTCCCATCTGTATACATCATATTGACTTTGTTTTTGTTTTGTAATTTTCGTTGGCGCTTTGATCATTTTTGGAATGGCGCCTTATAAATGCTGTTTTATTGTATGTATGTTTTGTGTTTTAAAAAAAAAATCATTCGCAATTGCAAACTGTGGTTAACATTCATGAAATCAGTGATTACATACGATTGCACGCTAAGTTCCACATGGCCACATGAGTAACGTAACGTTTATTGCCATTGCGGTGTGGCACTAAAATGTGTTGTGATTCATTGTAATATTTCACATTATCAGCTTCTAGGGAATGTTGGTCATTCAGCCAAATTTACTAGCATTAGAGCTTAAATGATTGTCATTAAAAAGGTTGTAATTAGTCCGTTTCAGTTAGGTACTATTTTGTTAGGCGCAGTTGCCCAAATCTGAAACCCTCGCGCACATTTATGTTGGCGGATTGATATTTTCAGGTTGTTACTGTGAGTCTGCTAAGGTGGCGCGACATGTACTTGCGGCAAGCTTTGGCACACCCGCATTTGGGTTCAATTAAAGCAGTGCAATTGTTATTCAAGTAATGGTTGTAAATCTAGAAGATTACTGCATTTTGGATATTAGCGCACATAAGAGAAAATTGTGTTTCATATGAAGAACCATTTTTCATGTTTGTACCTGTATTTAGTGAAGTTTATCATTATTGTTTCAGGGATACAAACACAGTTTATTGATATATAACCATCAAGAAGTAAACAGTCCAAATAGAGGCTTCTTGTCCGTATTCCATCAGCCCTGTTTGGCAACCCTTTTGTCCTATGACGCAGGACATTTATAGCCTGCAATCGGGATAGTTTTTTCAGCACCTTTAGAGAATCTGCCCTCGTTGAAATGACAAGACTTGAGCTACTCAACCCTTACATACCGGTAATTGAATGACTTGGCGATGCATTCAACATGAAAAAAAAAACCAAACCTTTGTATTACTCAGACATACGTACAATTTGCCTGGGTCCAGACTCCATAGACTTCCTCACAGTTAATTCTGCTACTTTAGTTTCCCCAACAACACCTTAGTCCTGAGGATCTTTGGTTGCTACCTTTAACAGTTAAGATCACAACATAGGACCATATGTAGCAAAAGTTAACCAGGTTTAAAGTTAGACCTGGTTTAAAGTCAAAATTAGTTTTGCCTCAAATTGGATATTATTCACACTTTCTTTATAAATAATTTGTAAAGTTTTTAATGCCAAATTTTCCAATAAATATCAAATACCCGTGTCATTGTAAAGGAAAATGTCTTTTCTGGTGGGGACAAAAATTGAACGTATACTGGGTCTAAAGTTAGACCTGGCCTAACTCCTTTTGTGATACAGACCTTAAGTTCAAAACATTCATACTTCACACTGCACTGCATGCAATGCAGTGCATGCAGTGAAAATGATGAAACCATCTCTGACTCAACACCACGCAGCAGCACATGCATACAACTGTGTTGCAGCTGCATTGAGTCAGAGATGGTTTTCATCCATTTTCACTAGCACTGTATACAGTGCATAGTGAAGTGAAGTATTCATTGACCTTTTACACAGGAGGTAAGCATACAGTGATGTGCAGTTATTAGAGCCACCAGTTAGTTCCAGTTGGACATTAATGAATGACTTTCTATCTTCTTTAAATTTCAAATGAACAGCTGATCTCACTTTGTGCCGGTCTATCAAAAGTTTTTCACAGCTGTTTGACCCTATGCAAAGTCGTCTCTTATTTTTAGAGCGATTTTAAGCATTGGTGACGGGAACAATTTTGACAATTGAATATAGTTGGGTCATATGCAAGAGCTGTATCTCTCCCCAAAAATCAGAAAAATCCATTGCGGGAATCTCCATCTAGGCCATACAAGGTTCATGATTTGTATGTGTAGTGCCCTCTATATCCCCATTCTCCATATGGGAGATGTGTGTTAACTAGATTTTTAAGAAAAATCATATTTGCCCAAAATGAAATTTAACACAGGATAAGTCAGGTGGCTATAACATACCTGCCAACCTCCCTGTTTTATAGGGATCATCCCTATTTTGAACTTTTCAAATTGCAAAATTAGGGATATCCTGATTTCTGAAATTTCAACAAATCTTGAAATAATTGCCATAAGTCCCTGAACTATTTTTTGGGCTCCCCAAGCTCTTCCTGCAGCTTTAAAAACACTCTTAAAATCAATGACGACTCTAGTACTCTGCTGTGTACTCCAATAGAGGCCTAAAGTGGATCAGAAAAAAAGACCCCACCCATAAGTGCTTGGGTATGATGTGTTCGTGACACATACATCTGATTCTTGGGTTCATTGTTGGCAGGTATGCATAAATACTCAAAATTAGTTGTCAAAGTATGTCACTTGATTAGACTTTTTGTTTTATTCTGGTTTTGTTATAATAATGAGACTTTCAAACACTGTATTTTGTTTCCTTATTCCAATTTTGCTCTTCTTATCGAGGGTTTACTTGGTGTGTCCAGGGTGATCACTAGGTCTACCAAGCTGGCAACCCAAGCTAGCCCAGGTCCCCCAGGTACAACCCAGACAATGGGTAGGACTTGGTTTCCTAACTTATACACACATAACAACACAGTTGGTTGCTATAGCCACATTTTTAATTTTTTTTTGTTTATTGTTTGCTATCTAAATTAAATATCCCACCGTTCACCATTGTGATTTATCCTGCTTTGATGCAGACTAGGTTATTGTGATACTGATCCTTGATAGCTTTTGTCAATAAAAAATGTTAACATCATTAAATGGTCAAACACGCCTTTACAATAAAACTATTGATCGCATTCCTACCGAAGACCGAATTCGTTTAAAAGTCCGAAGGCGTACTATGCTACTTAACCCCTTGTTGACAACAAAGACGGAAGGATATACTATCGATTTTGAACAGGCAATTGCTGAGTGATAAGTTTTGTAAATAATTAAAAAAAACCTTTTTCAATTTTAAAACAATTGCCAGATGGTAAAAAATTCACATCGCAAATTTTCCCCCCAACCCATGCTTGTGTTATTTTTTGTTTGTGACCTTTACAAAGTCATATTTGAACTTTTCTCATGGCCATTAAACTGATAAACCTTTCCAAATTTGTTTTTGTTTTTGTCTCTTTTCCCCCTTTATGAAAATTAATTTTTTTAATTTGTCATTTTATTTAGTGTATCAAAAAGCGTACCTCTATTTGTCTAATATTAAAATCACTTATTAATTTACATGTACGTTTTTTAACCAGCACCAAACCATCGATAAGTGGTAATCAATGGGATATCTTTTCGGACTTACGTTAATTCGGACTTCGGTATGGCTACCCTATTGGATGTGATGAGGTACTTACCTCAGAATCCCCTTTATATCTTGATTGAATGGTCTCGAGCAGTGTCAGGGGTTGTCAGAATGTCTTGGGTATCCAGGCGGCGTTACACCCGTTTGTTCCCGAAAGCCGGTTATGCCGGTAACTATTTATCAATGGCTTATAACTCATGATGGTTTGAGCCGCTTCAATCACACTTCCCGTCATCTTTAGCTTTGCCATGTCGTGTCCTCAATTGTGTTTTTAATTTACTTTGTGTTAAAAGTGCTTTATTTAAAAACTTGTTTAGAATCAAGCCTATATAATTTGTCTTGTCTACTCTTACTGATTTAACAAATTTTTTTCCTTTACACAGCATTTCTGTTAAAAATGTTTACTTCGTATTTTAAGTCTAGTCTAATGAAAGTCACCCTTTGAAGAAGAATATATTTAAAAAACTTGTGTCCACATTATGGTTGGTGTTTTTCTTTTACAACAAGAGATTCTTTTTAAAATGTTTTTCGCATTTTTACTTTTTACTTCAGATCTTTTTTTTAAATCTTTTTATGATTTTCACTAAACCAAACAGAACGTAGCACTTTATTTAAACTAAACAGTTTTTCGTTGTAGAAACACGATATTCCTTTAAAATGTTTTTTTTTTATTTATCTTGTACTTCGATCTTTTTTTAGTCTTTTCATGATTTTATTAAAAAAAAGGAAGTCACGCTTGATATTAGCAAGTTACGTTAACAATATTTCTTTTACATGTATTACACTTTAATTTTACTTCAGACTTTATTTTTGATTTAAAGGAAATGAGAATACCTTACTTTTTACTTCTGATATTAAAAACACATTGGCCTGCATCGTTATATTTAATTCACTTTCGTTTTTCCCTTAGATTTCCAAATGACCCCAATCAGCGGCGTATCGCGTTAATTGCCCTGGACCAACCCCGGTCTACTGGACCTGTTGATAACATGGGGAACAATAGGAACATAGGGTGTAATTGCCGGGACCACGGCCTTCAGGGACCATGCGCTAAAACATAACATGCTGTTATGTCAATTGCCCCCACAAGATACTATACTCTGGCGCATAATTTTTTGGACATTTAGAGCGTACGCCCGCTTTCCCGCCAAAACGGCGCACCATCGGGTTTGCACGAGACGCTTGCGTGCAACAAGCACATGCGCGTTTGTTATGTCCCAGTTGGCCGAGAGTATATGAATTTAGAGACTTACAAACCAAACTTCTTTTGTTTTATAGTCTGTGTCTCTATCCAGGATTCTTGGCAGGGTAATGTCGTGGTTGGACATATTTTTTTTATACAGATTCGATCAAATAGTTAAACTGAGAACTAATATACCTATGGCGACGCCACGCCCGTACTCAGGGGGTGCGGGGGTCGGTCGCAACCCCCCCCAATCCACAAGGGAAAAAAGGTCCACTGTTTGGCCAATTTTTTGATAAAGGTCCAAATTTTCGATGAATATGACGAAAGTCACTTTTGGTTATGAGATGTCCACACGTCCAAATGGACATTTAGGGGGTTAGGTCCATTTTTCCATAAAAAGGTCCACTTTTTCGAAGATCCGCACCCCCCCGTTAAAAATACTGCTTACGGCCCTGGGAAACGCCGTTTTGATGCCTCAATCTAACCTGAGACGAATACAACTAACCGCCACCGGAGTTGCAACTGGGGAAGCAGAGGCAGCTCGATCCGGTGGATTGGCAACAATATTAATATTCATGGACATAATTAGCCGCCACTTGCGCATATGTCAGGTCTGTCACTTACAGTGCGTTGCAACTGTGAATTGTTTGGTGTGAATTGTTAATATGGATTAAAATGTCAAACGTGCCCTATTTGAGTCGGGTTTTTTGACGCACGGACACCATAATATATGTACGAAACTTTAATGTTCGATTATTCTTCA
>JAMKCH010032524.1:0-16003 GCA_023653785.1 Ophioderma brevispina
TGGTTACGGCATTGATGCACTCGTTTCTTCTTTCTTCTTTTTTTTCCACCAAGAAATCCTGTCGACACTCGTAGATACATATCGCCTATTAACAAACAATATCAGCAAATAGGTGCCCCAGACATACTGATGTTTTATTAATATTTCATGTGGTGCAAAATGAAGTAACAGCAACAAAACATCAACGGATGGCCAATAAAAAAACAAAAGAAAAAAAAACGCATTCCGCATTAGGTTTTCAATTTGAGAGCTTAAGACACACATTAAATTAAGGTGGCCTTATCGGCAACATTGCATAAGCCAGACTGCTGAATTTGCACCTTAGATCGGTCATTTTCCATTCGCTTCATAAACTTCCTCCGCCCCTAGAGTGTTTTACAGCTTCATTCACACTTACCTGCTTGCCTCTCGCAGTTCTCCTGCGCTGAACCCCCCCCCCCCCCTGCTCTGTCACAGACAACATTTTCTAGGCCAGGGGGCTGCTTTTGTGTCACTGGTGTTTTGAAACAAGTTGACAAGATCAACTTTACTTACCGAGGTCCAGGTGGAAAAGTCACAACAATTTTCGCTATTCCTCTTTCACACTGCTGCTATAGGTTCACACCACTAAATGCTGCCCCCATTCTTTCCTGTACAAAATGGCCGAGATGAAAACGTCAATTTTCGCTTCAATGGAACGTCCCGCAGAACCTTAAAGCTAACATTCTGCTTGAAGGGCATCTATCTCCTACCCCAATCAATCATTAAATTAAGGTAGTTATCCCAAAAATTTTTGAGCGACTAACCTGAAGACTAGCATGCACGTGGACCCTGGAGGTCAGAGCACTTTTTCAGTCGGTGTCCCTGTAAGAATACGGTTTCAAATTGTTTTGTCGGATCAAAATAACATATCAAATACAACTTTTTTTGATACTCCTACAGATTTTTTATACTTTAATATATAGCACCTGATTTGCACCCAGGTCTCGCAATTTTTCCTCAGTTTTTTAGGGTAACTAGGCATGGTCACCAAAAAACCGCCTCATTGGCAGTGGGGGCTGGACTACCTGTTTCTCAAGTATTTACTGGTGTTAATCCTATAGGGTCTATACAGGGCTGTATCTTTGCACTAGCCCAACTTTAATTTAAAGCCACTATCAGCGAATTCCTCAAACTGCAACCAATCGTGCCCCCTATTTTTCATCAGAAAGTCTAGACCATATTTAGGTCTAAAACGGTCGTAATGGCATCTTCATACCATTTTAAAATGCTAAAGACACTATCAGTTATTTGAAAACTTTTGAAATTTGTAGGAATAGCTTCAAGTGAAGGATAAGTCTTTATGATTCTCATAAGTTACCTTTTCCAGCTGTAGAATTGACAGAAAGGAAGAAAACGGCAGTGTGTCCAAGATACGATTCTCCTTCAATTTACGGTTGTAGTAAGTGTCCGTTCGACAGTAAATGACTAAAATCTCCGATTCTGTCCTTATTAGGTTGCTTCTGTCTTATCATTTGCAGGGTAGTTAGAATCCCTGTACTTGTCGCATACCTGCAAAATCTGATTTTTGATGATTTTTTCGATTCTTGATATTAGCAAACCACTGATAGTGTCCTTTAAGTGTCTTTTTTTTCACAAAGAACAGTATTATTTTTGATATGGACCTAACAAAGCAAATTTAAGAGACCAATAGGCATTTTGGAATTTCGAAAAAAATGACTGATTGTGGCTTTAAAGTCGTTGGACTATGTGTTAGCCTGGTGCACTCAACCCCTTGTCTCTTTACAAGAAAGTTAAGCCAATTTGAAGCATAACGATATTTAATTTTTATATTCCAGACTCTGCTTTAATGCTGTTAATTTTGCGTAAGTACAACATACATCATCTGCGATCAGTCGGGCCTAGTTAAAAGATACCACCCTCATCAAGAGCATTTTTGCTCATGCCCAGCATTTTCAAAGAAATTGTTGTCTCTAGCTGTACAGAGATGGTCTTGGTAATTGAAACTGGGGCATGTTATAATTAGAATTCTACAGTATTTTTTTAACTTGAACCTTACGCACCAGTCAAGTGCAATTTTGTGCTACTGTATCAGCAAGCTTTCTTGATCCTCTGAAAGTTGGCTGAGCACTCACTTCCTCATCACAGCTGTTTGAAAGTCTCATTTATTATCCAAACCGAGAATAAAACAAAATATCACGATCAACGGCGACACACTTTTGTCAACTATTTGGAGTTTATGCCACTAACTACATTCTCTGTATTTTTTGATTAAATTTCATTGCGGCAAATATGACTTTCCTAAAAATATCTAGTTTTACACATCTTTTCTAAAGGAACTATGCATATAGAGTGCCACTATCACATACAATTAAGACCTTTGTTAGTCCTACATGGCAAGATTCCCTCCCCCGCAATGATTTTGATGAATTTTTACGGAGGTAATAGCTCTTGCATGTCCCTACTTATATCATTTGTCCAAAAAAGTGTGTTGCCATGCTTAAAACTGCTCTAAAAATAAAGAGACATTTGCATGGGCTCAACAGCTTTGCTTTGTTCATCACCTAATAGGCAAAAATTATTCGGCTTTTGTTTTCAGCACATGAAAGTAATTCCATTTTAATGCATGCAATTCTTGGGCTTGCCATAAGCGTGCGCTGCATGTACATCATGCAATGCGTCTGCTGCAGTAGTATGTTGCTAAGTTGTGAAGTTGTGCCGCACTATTCTTTATCAATTCGCGGTGTGAAGAATCTTGCCAATTTGATGAGAAACAAAGTAAGGCCAACTAAAAGCTGCGTTTTTGCTTCAGTAGGGCCATAGTAACATGTAGAAATGTACCTTTGCTGTTTGCGCATACTCGGCCTGAGTAATTTACCCTTGCACATACTCAGGGCTGGAAAAAAATTAAATTCCCCGAAAACTATTTTCTTGAAGAGAGGTTGCAGCCCAGCACCACATTAGTTTTTGAGGAGGAGGCGTGAAAGATTGCATTTTGATTATGTATACTTGTATGTTGAATAACTGATTTGTTGGTTATTTATGAAAAGATCGGCTGGCAAGTTGACATGGAAGCATTTATTGGTGATGTTGCGTACCCATGTCGCTAATGTACAATATACTGGAAGCAAAGTTTTCACATGAAAATTGAGCTTCTGCATAATTACTTTTATATTATACCCTTTTGCCCTGTACAAACAGAAAATAATTACAGAGTAGTTATGAAGGGTAAATGTAATTATGCCAATGTCTGATCTGAAAATAACCTGCCAAGTGGTTGGCTTGAATATACATGTGTTTTAAAAACAAAACAGTTCATTTTATCTGATACTGGAATTGTGGGGTGCAAAATAAAATTTGGACTTGAGGGGAAAAAGCCTGTCCATGCACACATAACATCCCCAAAATTTTAAAGAAGAAATAGTGGCATAAGACCTGTACAGTGACATCCAAGTGTTGTATCGATCTTTATTTATTCTACTACTGGTTGTACCACAATCAGCTGTTGATGAATGTACATTTTGAGATACCTTCCCTAGGTCAATTGTGAGAGATGGTATGATAATTTTCTCAAATATTTTTCCACGATATTAAGAGTAGCGTAATGGAATTGCAAACACTTATCCCTGATTATAGCTAATGAAAAAAATCCACCCATTGTTTAATTCCTCTCAAATTATGCTGCTTATCCCTTTAAGCCCTAGGTATGAGGTTGCAAGCACCCCCCCTATTTATTAAATCAACCATTTGTATGGAACGAGAAAATCACCTCTGTAATTAATTTTTCCCCAATACTCAAACTGCAGGACATAAACCCAAAGTGTATCTATAGACATGCAACAGGGGTCTCTAAGCACGGCAGGTTAGATATGGCACCACACCAACCACCATATTCACTGCCATCTCTGGGGCAGGCCAATCGCTTGGTAACAGTAACAATCTCAACAGGAAACTGCATGGCTACCAATGGGCATATCTGGGCTGAATAATGAGACCATAGACTCAAGTAAGAGAAAGTGTTAATTTATTACACTCATGAATATCATGAACATATAATGCCTATTCTATACTGCCCTCTGGAATTGATCCGAAATACATGGGATACAACCGTGCATGCGTAGAGCCAGACACACGATAGTCTTTTGTAGAGTGCAGACATATTCGAAACAGCCAGTGAATGAAATTTGAAAGGGCTAAAGTGCGCGTTATTACGTGAATAAACGATATACCTTTAGTCCAGTATGGCAAACGGAGTTAAGCGATCAGAATGGTGCCAATGGCACATCAAAGAAATAGCGATTGACAAGGAAAGCCGATGGCAATCCAAGAAATGAGGGTCGAAAAGCCCGAACTATATAAAAATGGCGGTTTTTACTGATAGGACCAAGATAGACAAGCACACTCCTAGTTCCAGTATGACAAAAGGAGTTTATAGACGAAATTGGTGCCGATGGCCCATCACAGAAATAAAAAAAATTTTCAAGCGGAAAGCATGGCAATTCCAAGCTAGAGCAAGAGGGATAATAAAGCCGGTGAAAACCTGGCATGAAAATGTGTGAATGATCAATGTCTCGATCGCTGTTGCCCTTGAAGTCTGCATGCCAGCGGCTATTGCCGAGATACGAATGACGATAGCTCGAGCTAAATCTAATTTTTTTTTTTTGAGCAAATATCTAAAAATTTGGCTTTCAAAGTTGAAAAGCTTTAAATATAATGAAAAATTAAGGTTATGACCTTTAGAGTACCCACTATTTAGGGACTAATTTTATTCCGCGCATTATTACCACCACAGGTTGTGTGGAATGATGGGGCCGCGGAGAATATAGTACGATTGTAATAGGATCGGTTGGCCCATGACCTGGCCCACGTGCGAAGCATGGTGATGAAGCTCGATGATGGTACATGCAGCCATTGTGACAGTCAATAACAAAGGTCCAAAACAAGTTGTCACCAAGTTGACAGATGAAAAAAGAACCGAATCCCGGATCGATGAGCAATGATCAGGTAATTTCGCCTGATTTTTATAACAGAGAGAAGCCGAATTTTTCTCAATGAATCAGTTGAGGGAAAACAGGGCAAAGAGGTGAATTTGTTTCACGGAATGCCGTAGACTACGGTGGAAACAGTTTAGAGCTTAGTCTTAGAGTAGACTGCGACCGCATTGTCGAGAATCGTACGTGTACCATGCCACACAATGCATGTACGCACTGGACGAATTTGTTATCCATTCGCAAAACAATACATGTCAAAAGCAGAAAGCTTGATAAAAACGTCCGTAAATAATAAAAAAATATTAAAATAACTGCATTGCTGAGATGGATCCAAATGGCTTGGATCATGACTAAATTTTTTAATCGGTCCCCGCGATCGGAACTTCGGAAGCAAGCGACCAATGCCAATGGCACAACAATTTTAATAGTATTGCATGCCATTAATACACTAGCATGCGGAGTCTGAGAATGTTTACCGTTGCCATAGGCTGACGGTCCTGAAGGGTTTAAAGTACTACTGTAATGGCCCCACCTGATACTTTGTTGGCCAAGTGGTAAATCATGAAAATGTTACAATACAAGATTTGAGATTTATTGGTCGCAGGTCTGATGATTAAAGAACATATAATGTTAAGCCGAAAGGACATCATTCATAGTTCACTCGAGTCATGGGAAATGAGTATAACATGCATAAATAATAACAAATTAATAAAAATAGTCTACTCATCAAATGATTTTGACAATGAATGTTGCTCAATTTGTTAATTCTGTATACCAATTACCAGCTTAGCATGCACTTACCACGCACTATTCATTGCATGATGATTACGATGGAAGAGATGGATAAATTAAAAGTGTACGGTGCCAAACAAACTTCTGCCTATTCAATTGATGCAGATAATTAAGAGTTTATACTCCAAGTAAGCCACTAGGGTGTAATCTGATGTGATGCTATTTAATGCAGAGTAATTAATGAGTAACACACAAATTTCTGCCAAGAGATCTAGGCCAAGATGAGTTAATCCCCGCAATCTTCGGAGAATACAAGTATATGCATAGCTGCAGACTGAGGCGATAAAAGGCTTATAAACGAGCGTCAGATGATTTGGAGAAAATATTAGCCTTGATCAAACATGGAAGTTAAAACGTAAATATAAAATTGCAGGAAACTGGATAGTAAATCTTTATATCTACGCATGTAATTAGAGGGTTTGTGGGTGCGAATGAGAGTCGGCAAGATTGGCCATGCGGGGTATTGAATAAAATGACTTTACATACGCAAAGTAACAATACCTATGAACCAATATGTGTGTGATATTTGTGAATGGTTTATGAAATAAGAATACCAATTGAGATGGAGAAGTAGAACACAGACTGAATACATGGGAAATTAATGATTAGAAATGATTAAAAATTCTGATTGAGATGGAGAAGTAGCCTGAACCAGAATAACTACCTGTGTCATATGGAGGGCATGCTTCAGTGTTGGGATGTAAGCCTATCTGAATTTTTAAAGGCAGTATTGGCTATGATGAGAATACGTATAAGAAGAGAGATTTTGTTGTGCAGTGATAAATATACGGTTTTGGGTAAATGTTGAGAATGAGAGTTTATTTATTTCAACATCATCTGGTACCTTTGGAATCTTGAATGAATCAATATATTATGAATCAGTTTTGGAACAAAATGTCAAAATGAGGGTTAACAAGTGCAAACCCAATTCATGGGATTCATAATCATAATTTTTTGGTTGTCGTATCACAAGTCATTGGTAATGGTTGATGGTGGTGTAGGCTTTGTTAAGCTAGTGTGCTGATCCAGGGCCGGTGTATCCTGATAGGACGCTCTACATGGCCGCTGTTTGAGGCTGGGGCGGATTTGCGGAAACAGTCAGGGTTTCACCCTAATCGTATTCGACACTGACTGCACGGATGTAAATGTACCTGTGACTCTCTGTACACGGGACGACGGCTTAAAGTCCACTTTTTTCGAAGGACGGGATGTTTCATGATCCATTTACCCCAATCCAAGGGAACCATGGAGGAGAGCGGTATTCTGTATTAATCAATAGCTGGTATACAGATCAACTCCAGAATTGATAGTACACGAATAAATCCCAGCAAAAAGTGCCACGACCCACCGGGATGTCGAACCCGGAATTTTGATGGTAAATTTGCGCCAGAGGCACCAATGTGCACCCTAACCGCTAGGCCACGCTCTCCCACGCATCATCATCATCATGGCATTTGATATCAATCCAGTATAGAATAAAGCACAACAGAATAAGAGGGTATGGACTAGCTGAGCAACCAAAGAGGAAATGTGAAATCAAATATTAATAGCGATACAACAGTGATGGGTAGTTGAGAAAAATTAATTCACATGAAAAATGGGGATGCCAGTATGAGGAAGCACCAATAATTGGGGGAATTTTGTGTTAACTTGTAAAATGTTACTACTTACTTTTACTATGCTATTGGGACAAACCCGTTGTGTGCTATTATATAAAATTAAAGGAAGTGAAGGTGCCAGAAGCAGTGCATTGTGCTTCTTCTTGCAGAAGGAGTGAGAATAAATACTGGTTGTTGTTCAGTGTGTGATGTCATAAGTCAACAATATTAGTTGCGCCAGTATGGGTCAGAAAACACCCCCCCAAGCGTTTGGATTTTGGTGGACAACAATTGGAGGGGGGAATATTAACCCACAACCTAGCAAGACAAGTTTGTAATGAATTTGGATCATATAGACGGATGAGAAGAGGGTTAACATTCTTATTGCTGTCAAGTGCGTTCAAACTGAAGGTTGTTTCTGGTGTCATAAATGTGGAAATTGGAAAACATGCTGTTGTGAAACAGAGCAGGGATTATTTCTTTAAATGATGTTGATCATATACTACAAAAATATTTTTACTAATTAAATGCACATTGAATTTATTTAACTGTTGAGCACTTACCAAGATTTAATTGGTTTGACCATTATAGTGATTGATTGGCAGATTGGAGTTTGGTAGAGGAAAAACGTTGATCTTTAGAATTAGCAGTGTATTTGTGTGCACAATAGAAACCGTGTTGGATTGGAGATGTTCTGACCCCAAAATTAGACAGTTATTAAAGCAAAAATGCTCATGGCATACATTAATTTTTCTATATCATGGCTCAAGCAGCTCAAAACCGATCAGTACCATCGGGAAATTTAACAAATTAGCATTTGGCCAGTCTCACCCTGAACAGCACCAATTCTGAATCGAAGCTACAAATTAGTGCCAAAATGCACCGATAACATGGGTTGTTCTGAAAGGTATAGTCCGTCTATAGCTTATATCACACGTCTTTTCTTACCTGACAGTGGTAATGTAAAGTGTGAAATGGACAGGGTTAAGGATTTGAATTCACTGCAAGAAATTCAGTTTGTGACTAAACCACAGTTTGTCATTTTAATGTTGCTGATCATTTTTCACAAGATATTAGATCCCTTGCTGTTGTAAAGAGAAAAGTACAGTTCCTCATGGTTTGGAGTAGTTACTGTTACACTAACATACTTACACTGTTGAGAAGTAAGATAAGTAGATAACCCGATTTAACTTTACAATAATTTTATGTTTACCAGGCATGACTAAAGGAAATGGGCAAACAGTAGACAGAGGTAGAGATACATGGAATGAATGGAAGAATAGGCCTCCTGTGGTTAGTATAGTGCTTGCAGTCAAATTTTTTGTAGTTGGTAGACAAAACAAAATACAGTTGGTCTTAATGAGTTAAGTAAATACCTTTGAGAGCACGTTACCGAGGCAAGATGATGACAGCACATATGCAGAAACCAGGATAGCTGAAGACAATTTGTTAGCAATACTTCAACCATGTGGGCAGTTAGTGCAAGTATTTGTGTTTATGACCAGTTTAAGAATTTAGAATGTCTGGAAAAAATACCCGAAAATTTTGGCGAGAAGAAAATAGCAAGGTGAAACAAAGCTCACAATGGGTGTGTGTACGTGTGTGTCAACTACGCGTCCCTTATTTCATTTTGCAAGCACATGTCATGCAATTATAGTACTAGCTCATGTAACAGAAAGTTAAACACGAACTGTGATTTAAGATAGCAAATGAAAGGTGAACTACCAAGCACCTAATAAAGAGAAGCTAGCAATGTGGGTGTGGTTCAATTCACTCTTTACACTTTGATATTTAAGGGAGTAAAGTGTGACATGGTTTGCCATGGGCCAGGTTCCAGGTGCCTGAAGTCCCCATGTAATTTCGTATCAATTACAGAGGCATATAGATTGAATCATTAAACAGAGACTTACCTGGAAGTTGAAGTTGACTTGAATTGTTCCTATACTGCTGCTCTGGAACTTGATATTAGGAATTACATCCACACCTCCCTCCCAAAATCTATACTATACAAATTATAATACAACGGTAGTACAAAATATAGTAAATACCATGAGCATTTACAGTAAAAAATTGGTTGTAAAGATTGAACAGTGTGAGTTAACCAAACAAATACAAGTTGATTAACTGGGAGGTCTGGTACTAGATAGTCCTGGACCTGTCCCATGTTCTTTAAAGCTTGGCTCTACGGCAGCTTGGTTGTAGCCCATGTATTCCTAATATCAAGTTCCAGAGGGCAGTATAGAACTTCAATCAAAACTTCACTTCCAGGTAAGTTCCTCGTTTATATTCAATTTCATTAGAGCTGATTTCCCTATTACGCGAGCTAAATTCCTTAAGGGAAATAGATTGAACTGTTTCCCTACAAACATCATCCCCCAAGTCACGTTGAATTGAATAAAACAAATATACATGGTTTTATATATCAGGAAAATCGGGCACACTATTTTCCTTGTTACTGGCTACGGGCCTATCACCCCTCACCTTCGGTGCGGGGTGATAGGTCTGTAGGCAAATAGTGTAGTCCCTATTTTCCCCCGATATAACCATGTAGTTATTTGTATAATTAATAGCGCATAACTCCCATGCACAGTTAATAATTTCAGCTTTAGACAACCCAATATTGAATAAGAACAATCTTCCTAGAGTGTATCTAATCGCTTAGTGTCCCAATATAAGTCACATATGTCCTCCCTGGACAACGAAGAAACATTCATTGATGACAACAGCTGAAAATTTCGCCGCCTTACTGCTCGAAGTGGAATGACCCCCCGATTTATTTATTCAAGTTTTCATCTTGATAGAATGGCTTCCATCAACCCCACAACCCCATCTATAAAGTTTCACTCGTATTTCAATCCGTGTTGAAGTGAAGAGCGAAAAACATACTTTGTAAGCCATTGAATACTGTGTAAAACTTATATTGGTCGACTAAAATGGGCACTTTTTGGTCGCCCGTGCCTAAGGCATGAAGACACATAGGGATCTTTTTGTCCACTGTTGATGTCTGTTGTTGTTTATCTCTGTGTTTTGTCGTGAAATTGGGTTACATTTTGCCTATATATCCCCATGCTTTGACGGATTCAAACCAAACTTTTTTGGTCATAGGTGCAACTTGGCATCCCCGTTTGGTTGATGGGGTCAAAGGTACATACCAAGGTCAAAGGTCTGTGAGGTCACGTGTCAAATCATGTTTTTAGCTCTCATATCAAAAAAGATTAAAATAGCCGCGAAACTTTACGTATGGGGTTTGAGTGAAGCATTCATCAAGGTGAACTTTTGTACTGAAATCAGGTCATCTCCCTCCTTCTAAAACATCTCAAATTTGTGTAGGGCCCTCGCCAGCTATAATCTGGCAGGACCACTTAAGCCCAAAAAAAAAAAAAAAAAAAAAATCCGTTGTGCGTGTGTATGTTGGGGTGGATGTGTGTGTGGATTGGGGTGTGTCACAAATTGTTAATTTTTTTTTAAAAATTCACCCAATTGAAAATTTTTAACCTTCAATTTGAACCAAACTTCTGTCATCGGTGCACAATGGGTCCGTCATCTGTTGATGAGGTCAAAGGTCATTTGAAAGGTCAAAGGTCATGTGAGGTCAATTTGAAAAATTGGGCTAAAAATGTAACATTCATCTAAATTGAAAATCTTGAAGTTCAATTGGAACCAAACTTTTGTCATAGGTGCACCATGCGATCCTCCATATGTTGATGAGATCAAAGGTCAAATCCAGGGTCAAAGGTCATGGGTGCGGTGCCCACAGCTTATATTCTTTGAATATGCGAGCGCAAAGCCGAGAACCGCGAAATTCTAGTTAGTACTACTGCTGTGACTTTCAGGTAAGTATGTTCTCCATATCAATTCAGCACCAGTGCAAGAAACCCTTCAAGTTATTTTCACCACCCAAGTCTTGCAATATTTTTGTATTTAACTTCTAACAAGCCTATGAATATATACAGCATCAAAATTATGTGTAGGACCTGTGTTACCTGACCCATATATTTGCATCCTTTTTAGAGTTCCATTCACCCATTATGTGTAGGACCTTTGTACCATGACCCATATATTTTGCTCTTTTTAGAGTTCATTCACCCTCCACACTTCCTACAGGGAGTTTTCTGATGGAGTTGGAGGGAGCCTTGGGTCTGGACCAGCTCGGAAGCCAGTCCCCATAATCCTTTGCGCGAACCATATTATCGGCGGGTAATGGCGTGTTGACTTCATTTCTTTCTTTGTCGGCTGGGAAGGTAAACATCGGTCCAAGTGTAGCAAACAAGCTATACGCTAGAGTACACACGGTCACGCCAGTACACAAACCAATGTTAAGCACTGACATGAATTTGAAAGTCCAAAAGAAAATACATGCAAGGATGCAAGTCCGTATCCTACGCCCCGTTCCTAGCCCGACAATCATACATCCTTTCCAAGACTCAGTCTCAACTTCACATGTTCCAATCCTAGACTCAAGTTACAGTCCCCGGGTTATCTGCCCAAGTTACCGCCTGTTCTTGGTAATCTTATACCAATGACCCACACAACAGTTTATCCAATTCAGTAGCAAATGCCTGGATATATCCCCTGAACTTGTAATACTAGAATTTATCTTAGAAGTAGGGAATCATGTGGCGAAAATATTACGAAAGTTGAGTGGAATTTTGTAAGCACAGAGCTGATAACCACTTGTTTGTGACGTAAATCATGTAAATAGTCTCATATTACGCTCGTTGTTTTAATCATGCCGCTGGTGGACGTTGGGGTGGGGCCTCCACCTCGATTCTTGTTCGCTCAATCATACGCTCTAATTGCCCGACCGTTGATACTTGCTTTTTCTGGCTCGTTTCAATAAATATCTGAAGATGAGAAGAATTATTGAAAATACTGTTTACACAAAGAAGCGTCATAGCATCGAGGATCATACTTTCTTGATCGTTCACATACTATGCATTAGAAATTGAACCCAATAGACTTAAGTGCAGCTCTCGATAATGTACAAGGGGCGTTTGTTGTGTCTGAACTATATTTTTGTGTTTTTTGCTATGAGAGGTTCCCGGTGTCACGGAAAAACTAATTTGTAGGCGAAAAGGTACCTTGGGCAAGGTCTTCTGAGCCGCTGTTGGGTCTGGAAAGTAATTAGTTTTCAGTATATCAGTCCTGGCTTTAGATGTATACTGTATAATTACATGAAGATATTGAGGTAGTGTCAATTAAATTAGAAAGGTTAACTTTAAAACGATGATTAAGGTTGACATGTGGTGAATCCAGGTTAACTTTGCACAATGACGTACTGCAGGGGACATTAGTTGATGATCCAACATTTTCACTTCAAAACTATTAATTAAACAACTGCACAAAGTTGAAGTAAACTTTTAGCACAAAATCATATTAAATTTCGGAAGCTTAACATTTTTTCCGAAACTGTTTTCCTTCCAATTTTCAAAACCTCCAAGACAACAGGGCATGTAACCTTTAAAAATTGCCATAGAGGAAAAAATAGTTTAAGTGCCCCGGGCATTTGGACAGACGATTTGTTGAGCCCTGACTTGAGGTGAAAATAAGTAATGATGATAACAACAGTATAAAATACAATCTCTTCAAAAGAAACAATTATTTCCTATTGGCTGAAAACTTTTTTGGGGGAGAAAATCCCATTCAAAAGGTCCGCTCAGGTTTCCAGTATTTATTATTTGTGTTTGCACATATACATGATTTTACACACTCCTGTTTATAGCTTCATTCACAACACATGGCCTATGTCTGATCAAATATACATGACAATATAGGAATGCTTCATTGTTCAAAAACTAGCTTTTAAATAAAGTTCTATTTTTTGTGTGAACTGCAAAGTTAATTTAATATGAATCTGATGAACTCGCCATTGTAAATTTGCAGTATTTCCCACCAACCCACAATAAATGTGCAAAGCATCAGTGCCTCTACACTTCTGTTGTGTTACCCATCAGTTCAGCAAACTTATTGGTGAAAATCGTAACAAATATTTCCCCTCAGATACAGACACCATCGTACTGATAGAAAAACAAACTGATGGAAATCTAGCGCCATCAGTGCACTCACCCAGGAAACACCAGCAGCTTTCCAGCTCTTATACAATCAGGAGGAACATCTTCACCTGATAATCATTGTCTAAAGGCAAAACCTCCTCCTGGTTGCAAGAAAGATGAAGTTGGAGCAGCAGGTGGAACAGTTACGAGGGAAAAGATGAGTTGGAACACAAAGACAAGATTGAGAACCAGAGGCTAAAAAGCTAGGGTAAGTGGCATTGGTTATTTCCCTACCTTGCCTTGTAGTTTTGCCCATTTTAAAAATAAATGTCACCATTTCCCACATAGTGACAGTTATGTTAAGCTTAGCATGTAGAGGTGTACAGAAAATACTATAAGATTTTTTTCTTAAAAGGGGGGAAAGAAGATTTAAAATACACGTGATCATTATGAAAACCCGGTCGCTCACACCACCCGGTGTTGTGTGTTGTAAGTGTCTGTATTTTTTGTAACAAGAGTTTGGTCTACAAGAGCCATAATATTTATATAACCCCCCGGTTAAGCTAAGAAAGAGGGATATTTTCAGGGATCTATATAAGTTTTCAGGCTATAGCCTGAATCCAGGCCTTCACTGTAAACTCAAAATTTCTGCAATTTTGTGTCGTCTGCAAGAATTGCAGAAGGCACATAGGGATTACTCTGGTCGTATTTCTGTGTGTCTGTGGTCAAAATGTTAACCCTTAATATATTGCATGCCGTATGAGTTCCGTAAGGGTTATGGTGATGTAACTTGGTGGAAAGGAGGGGGTGGGGTGGGATGACATGTTGGTGACCTCATGTGACCTTTGGCCGGTCAAAATGTGAACCCTTAATATATTGCATGCCGTATGAGTTCCATAAGGGCTACGATGATGTAACTTGGTGGAAAGGAGGTGGTGCGGTGGGGTGACATGTTGGTGACCTCATGTGACCTTGGTTACCTCGTGTGACCGTTGACCCCATTCACAAACCGCGACGGCAGACGACACTCGCGGTCCTGGAACCGCGATGTATTTGATTTATTTTCAGCCTGTTTTGGAGGCCTAAATTCATACACTTTTTCAGGCCATTCAGGCTTTTCTCCTCAGGCCTTCTGTATTTTGATACTCTATTCCTCCTGTATGTGATAATTGGTATGTTACTGTTTGTTAAAAAAAGCCTCTCATATGAAGAGTTATAGACTTCAACCAAACTTAGTTAAAATAATTTTCAAGAGTTAGATGTGACTCTAGTACTACCCATGTCCTTTAATGCACATACTTGATAAGAGGTGAAAAGAATGTGCTTACACCCACAAAAAGCTTCTGGAGCACTGTTTTATTTAAGTCGGTGTCTTGGAGGTGCTCCATTGGAAATGTCAAAATGTCAATTTGTTGTAACTTCTCTTCTATAAAAGCTATTCTAACCAATCTTGATCATCATTTAAGGTATCTCATATCATTCATTGCCCCATGGTGTTCCCCTGGGTGCTCCCTGAATCTGTCGTGTATGCAGGGAAAATGTCACTTCTGGTACATTTTAGCTATTTTATCTAAACTTTCAGTGCCTTAGGGATGTTCCCCTGGGTCTATGTTCACTTGTTCAGTCTATATTGTCTTCATGCAATCTGTCCATACAATTGTAGGAATTTTGTTTAAAATTATGTCTTTACAAAGAAGTATCTTGCATAATTTTTGGGACACCTGGTAATTCAGAGTTTTGGCACTTTGTCAACTGTAATTCTAAAACTGATACAGACTGCTTAGCCTAAATATTTCAGTAGAGGGTCTACCTCTGATTAGGATTCTGCTGGAAATTTCAGGCCACTAAGTATTACAGTTTTTACATTTACTACATGTATTTTCAAAAAAGTATTTTAAATTTAATAACTGTTTTTCAGAAGAATTATCTAAATATGACAATAGCCTTCAAAATGCTGCAAACTATGTTAACCTTCTCTTTTTTCTCTCCAGATTGATCAATTGTCGATTTCAAATTCAAACTTAAAGCAGCAAGTGGAGACTTTACGCAGAGCAAGTGCTAATCGTCTGCCAGACAACGACCAATCAGAACTAGAAGAACTTTTGAAGCACATGGAGGAACAGCACTCACAGTTATTGAGACACCATCTCTCTCAGTTGAGATTTTACTGGAATTCTCAGCAAACCACTTCTGTGAATCATGAACTGCAAGAAAATGTCGTGACATCACCACAAAATGTACGCAATACAGCAGTGACCTCACAACAAGGAGTGCAAATTATTCCCATGGCAACTGCAGAAGCTTTGGAACGCATGATCAACCAAAGCAGTGGGAACCAACAAAGCTCTGCATTGACTTTAAGTCAAGATGTCACCATGGAAACTGCTGAAGGAAGCTATCAAGTGACTTTGTTGCCAGAAGTATCTCCTCCTGAAGAATGTGCTCGGGATCTTGATAATGCAGGTGAAACAGGAGCAGAAGCAGAAATGACAACATTATCCAGTGTTGCGGTGCCTTATTCTGATGACAGGACATTAGAAGGGGACACTAACGATGAAGAATCCATAGACAGTGAAGCACAAGACACAAATGATTCTCAGTGTGGTGGCGATAGTGGAAGCAATCTACAGCAGGAGCAGAATAGACATCT
>JAMKCH010032525.1:0-25876 GCA_023653785.1 Ophioderma brevispina
TTTCTAGGAGGTCAAAAGGGGGTGCATTTTTTGGGGGTAATTTTTTTTGGGGAAATATTTAAAAAAATTTAACAAATTTTGGCCCAAAATTGCTGATTTTTGCCAATATTGGGGAGGCAATGGGAGGCCACTGCAGACCAAAAGCAGGGAGTGTACCGTGTGTCTAAAAAAAACGCAACACTTGGTGACAGGCGCCATAAGTTTTTAACAAAAGCATGTGACTACTTATTCTTTGTTGTAAGGTAAGATGGGACTGTTAGCTAATATCCCTGAAAAGTTCATTATTTCTGTCTTATTTAGCCTGGGTAGATCATTCAGTGTTTTGACACTGCTTTCCAATGATGCCCAGAGATCCAGAACGAATTGGGACAGCCAGGGGTTTTCACCCTACTCTTATCGAAACTGACTGCGATTTCATATACATGCGTGATTCTCCATGTATATTGGACCGACGGCTTAACGTCCCCTCCGAAGGACGGGATATTCTCATGGTTCGTTTGTCCAACTCCAAATGATCCAGGGGGAGAGCGGAATTCTAGTCTTAATCAATACTTCTTACAAATCCAGAATTTAGTACCCAATTAAATCCCAGCAAGTGGCCCCACCGGGGATCGATCCGGAGACCTTCTGCACAAAGGAGAATACCCTAACCAGTGCGCTATGCTCTCCCTTAATGATCCCAGAAATCAAATAACCTGCAGGACCCATTGAACCAAATTGAGGCGCTATTAAATACAAATACGGCACTGTACGTTTTGCGTCCAGAATGAATCTCATAAGTCCAACCACCATTTAATTTTTTAAGACAGGTACTGCAACGAATATTAACATATGAATGTTTCCATCTAATAAACATGCATTTAATACACTTAAAAGATGGAATGTATGATCAACAAACTCTTCGTATTGTCCAAATTAGACAGCATTGGATTAGAGCTAATCATTCATCATCATTTTGTGACGGCACACAAAGAGTTATCTTAACCCAAATGTAATGACAGAATGAATATGGTTGATTTTTCATGAAAACGGTGCATTTTGGAGGTAAGACACACCCAAAAAAATTGTCTCAAAATTGTATGCTTTATGTTTTAAACATTTAAGTATTCAATACCTATTACGGGAAAATAATATTGTCAACAACACTTCTTACGTTTCTGCACAGTATGCACACAAACATTTTGTACAGCAAAAAATTGGGTTTATTACGTTATCAAAATTTTAAATTAACAAAATATGCCAACCGACGACATTATCAAAGAGGTTGCTGGGACTAATTTTTATTTGTACGAAGTTAAAGTTTGAGTAGCTAATTGAACTCAAGAAATATGCTCCAATTTGTTTAGTTTATTACGTTATCCTTGAGTATTGAATTCTGCCTGAAAATTAGACTTTATAATAAACAAATATTAAGGTACCTTTTACTAATTTATTCTAAAGATACATGTAATTGACACCATATCATTCTATGGCCAAATTATAGTTGATGATGTTAACTAAAATGCATTCAACGTAATAAAAGATAACGTAATTTACAATAACGTAGTAAACATTTTTGACCATTTTTCTTATCTCCCATTGACTAAGATGTATCTGATTGAAAGTTTATATAATTTTTGTGGTCGGAAAATAAGTATCTATGCCACTCTTGATCAATATTTAAATAGCTTGTTTGGTTGCTGAGAAATATGGATAACGTAATACACTTCCTTAAAAAAGTCGCATTTTTTACAAAGTTCAACATTTCTTAGACTGTTTAATCGTAATTGTGAGCTGAAGAAAACACTATTTCCAACTGCCGCATTATGTTTACCTTGAAATAAGATGCACAATCAATATCTTAGTAGAAGTTTTACCAAACTTAAGAACTGCTTTGTGAAGGATAACGTAATAAACAAGGTTTTCACGGACATTATGTTTGTATTTCAAATATATAAAAATAAAGTGAGAATACAAAGAAAAACATCATTACATAATTTCTACACATGTTTCGCAACAAGAAACATTGATATTCGGAAGAATTCAAGCTGATAAGTATTTTTAATTTTTTTTTATAATTTTGATGTTATGTTGTGTTTCGGACATCAATTTTCTCCTATTGTTCGATATTTGAAGGCAAATATCTCATAGAAAAGATAATGGAAAGTATGGCAAACTATATATGCCCAAATGCAGCTCAACGGCCCCTATCAAAATATTACCGTTTTATTCCAATAAAGCATTGTTGAAAAGACTTATTAACCAAAGACACATAATTTCTGGAAATGCACCGTTTTCATGAAAATCGACCATATACTGATATTGTTATTGAGTTTTGTGTTGAAAATGTATGTTTTACTTTCATAAAGTTGAGAATGTAACCTTATTTTCAGTAACAAGCCAAGTTGCAGCCCAATGCATTTATCATTTTATGTAATGTGGAGTTTGTCTATGACTTAGTCATAGTTTTATATCGTCTTGATAAGTATTTTATCACCAATAAATTAATGTTTTATAATTATCAGTAAATAATAATTATGTAAATGCAGTTATTTGATCCAGCAGTTGTTCTGCAAGAAATTTGGGCAAGTAAATGTTGATTGCAATCAATATTGTATTTGCTACTCTGGTCTTCTTTGCCAGTCTTGTAGTTACCAGCTCCTCACTTTTTGTAAAATGGGTCCTGCGGGTTACTTGATTGTTGGTGTCATATCTTAAAAAAACTATTGGCTCTATCACTATGTTTTTTCAGGGACGTTAGTTAACAGTACTATCTTACATTACAATAAAGAACAAGTAATCATGTGGTTTTGTTCAAAACTTATTGCGGCTGACACCAAATGTTGCGTTTCTTGGACACAATGTATTGTAATTTGCACGACAAGAGGAGGTATGGTGTTCTCCCCACAATGCAACCATTCCAATACAATTTTTGCACTGGTTGTCACATGATTTATAGTGACAAAAACATAAATGAACAGAACTCATCTCAATCTTGTAAAATACTTTTTGTCACTATAAATTCATGTGACAACCAGTGCAAAATTGTATTGGAAGAAATGCATTGTGGGGAGAACACTATGCCTTCTCTTATAAACCAGTGCCCCCACCAATTCAAGGTACATAAAGTTAAGTCCGATAACAAGCACACAGCCTTGAACTTTGATCGGTGTGGCCCAATGCTGTTACGTGCTCACACAAGGTGATTTCATGAAGAGATTTGATGTCGCAATATGCAAGGCCGTGTTTTTAATTTTTTATCGATATCGACGATCAGCCATATACCTTCGGTCACTGGTAATGGTACTTTGTTTTAGTAATTCCTTGCTTTTAAGTTTGGCAATTATATTTGTATCATTCTTAATTAGAATATTATTATTTTTATATTTACCACGGACATGTGGAATCGAACAATATTCATTATTGAACATGTATTGTTTTACCCCGTTTTAAATAAAGTTCTACTACTCTCGACTTACTTCCCAATCAGCAAAAATATCCATAATCGGATTCATACCAACCGTAGGTCTAAGGATCTCCATCTGTTTTTGGTGTTTGTCACACCGTAAATCATTAAACCCATCATTTTGGTTGTCAACAGGTGTACGAACAGTCAATCATTCAATATAATTGTTTTTTTTTTTTTTTTTTTTTTTTTTAAATGCATTTTTTGATTTGGTCAAATTGTATTGTAAATTCTTGTAGTAAAATTATAAGCCCTAAAGGGACAGGAGGAGATTCCTCTATTTGCAACTTGTAGTCCGAGTTAAAGACCATATGTAGCAAAATTCGTGCACGTGTGATAGAAGTTAACCCTTTGTACAACGCTTAATGGACCATAACCAAAATATTTTCAAAACGGGACCCCAGCTGGATTTGACCCTGTGGTGGCCGTGGTGAACAATTTTTTAAAATGCCTTCCATTGACATTTTCATGTCTGCTACTTGGTCAAATACCAGTGAGTCTGTTGTCTATAACCCCTCTTTTGAATGCCAATGTATCCAATATTACCTTATTTTTAAAATTTTCTGTCAGGGTATTTTTTTCCCAATATGGCCGCCAATTTCACAAAATTGGACACTTTTTGTGCTTATACTCTCCACACGATATAATTATTTTTTGTGTCTCACTTATGTTTAAGGCCAGAAATCCAAAATATGGCACAACCTTTGACATATCTTTTTTCAGTCCTTGTGTTTAATTGCATTGCAGCCATTGTTGATAAAATTGACCCAGTTACGTAAATGAAATAGTCAGACTATTATTAACTTTTGAGATTTTTTTTTTTTTTTTTTTTTTAAGCTATTATTTTGTTATTTTAAAATTTAATAAACATAGTTTTTTTGTTTTTTTGTCTTTTTTCAAATAAAAAAGTAATGGCCACCGGTTGGCGTCAACGAGGTTCTTGTATTGCAATACGATCTAAAACCGATCAAATAACCATTATGCAGCTGAGTGTGCCAACAATTATGGACCAATGCGAACAATTTAGGGGTAGGTCTGTACAGAGATAAATGTGATTCATGCGATTGTCAACCCAGCGTTACAAAAATGTGAAAATGGCCCGTCCAAGTTTCCTTATTTTAATAAGTTAATTACAAAGCCTCGTCTAAAACGCATCACTAAATATTGATTTTGTCTAAAACATATGCATTTGACATAAAATATCGACCCTGTTGTTTTGTGTCGGTACCATAGTTAATAATAAAAACCCAAATGTCATGCATCTAGCACTCAAGTTGTGTACACAGAAAGGTCAATTTTCATTAAGATCATTGCTCTTGCGGTGTGTACATGTCAAGCCTGCCTTCTTACCATCTTACCATTCCTCATGCATTCCTTTCTTTGTACCTCTACAACGGATGAATGCAGGATACCGTTCCCGTGTGCCTGAAGATTCAGTCATCTTCCGTGCGAGGCGGCATAGCTAACCAATCGTGCATTTTGTGATAGAAAGCAATGAAATTTTGGCACAGATGTCTAGAAAAGTATACGAACAGATCAAGATCAAAGAAAGAACAACAAAAAAAAAAAAACCCACAGCAAATGAGCCAATCGCAATTTCTCCCCGTCGGCATTTTTCTCCAAATGGCCGCCAAAATTACAATTTAGGCTATTTTGCTAATTTTCAACACCTGCCTTTTTACTACTTACTTATCCTATACTGGCATAGATATGATACATCCATGTTACCTGTTGTGGCCAATCATAGCCTTGCAAATGTGTCCCTGTCGGCCATTTTCTAAGATGGCCGCAAAATGCACCATTTTAGGGCATATTATTTGTAATATTTCAACACCTGCCTTTTCTTATGCCTACTAGCATAAAAATATGATAAATCATGTTACAATTTGTCCCAATCACAGGCCAGTGCAATCTGTGTCCCTGTCGGCCATTTCACAAGATGGCCTCCTAAATGCCCAAGTTTAGACATTTTTTGCTAATATAGCAACACCCACCTTTACTACTCTCTCATACTACATGCATCCACGCTAGAATTTCTGCGACATTGACGTCTAATATTAAATTAAGGTTACAATGTATTTCATCAGTGATAGAAAGATTAAAGGCGTGTTACGTAATTTTGAATAAGACGTTTGCCATTTTGCAGTCTTAATTAAATGTGACGATAATCATAACAACCATACATTGTAGCCACAAAGCTCATTAAAGTGATAAATCTCACACTAATTTCCCCACAAAAGAAAGACTCTCTTGTGGCCTATCGACCCCCCCCTTTGATATTGCATTTGTAATTTACAGAAGCACTGGATTGTTTCTTAACAACAAATTAACGAATCCCTCAATGGCCTGTATGGATATCAATTTCAACCATCTCTACTATTTGCCGGAATGTAGTGGATGAAAGTTGTATTTCAGTGAGAAAGATAGAGGTGAGCTGGAAAGATCATATGGAAAGATCACCATGAATGAGGATGAAGATGGATCCGAAAGTAGATGCTGATGCGGTGAAGGGCCATTTAAAGTGTCAGCCGTTAAGAGTGGCGAGGCAATAAGAGAAATGACAAGAATTCTTTTAAAAGACACCATCGCTGAGTCGAGGATGTAAGTACTTGAGATCATAGAAACCCTCTCATATTATAATGATTAAGTAGAACCAAGTAATATTTCAGGCATCAACCATATTCGTGCTCAACCTTTAATAAATTTTGAATACCATGTTTGTAACGCCACCTTACAGCCATATCATTTCATAAGAATTGATGCCCCCCTGTTATACTTTGTTCAGCACTGTGGAAACATTGTGGGTAGTTATCAATCAAATTACCTACATATTTTAACCACTCACCTTACAGAAACAGGTTTTGAAACAACGCTTGTCACTATGAGTCAATTACTATCAATCTTGAACACAGTTCAAATAGTTTTGCATTCACAAGTGTCTTTAAGAAGACACACCTCGTTAGTTTTGTGTATGATATTATTATCACTAGAATACCCAGATCAGATCAGCAATGAAATGTACAAGTACTAATTACCCACTGAACTGTGCCCCTTGGTTTATGACATATTGTGACTCATATGTTCGTGTGTGTTAGCTGGGGCAGTGTCACATAGTGGTGTTTCTCATGACCATGGTTCAGATTTACTCCATTACGTGTCAATGAACTGAAGAAGTTTTCCACTTTGATGGGTGGGCTACATCCAATCAAAAGTTTGTTTCTCTAGGCTGCTTTAGGAAATGTAAATGAATTCCCTAGTAGGCATATACCATGTCCTTCTTCTTAAAATATTGGAAACCAGAGGACTTTTGTCTGCTACATGAGACAACGACCAACTCTGCAGACTTGTTTATATTCTGCCAATCATTTGCTTTGCTGCACATATGCTAGGGTCACTGCAATGTTGTGTGCTTTTATACCACTCCAACTTTATAAACCATCTTCGATGGAAAAAAAGGAAAAGCCTGGACCCTCAGAGGTGGAATGCTGAGATGATTAGTGCTAGTGGAGAGTAGGTGATTGGTGTATGATGGAGTTGTGTCAGAAGTGTTTTAGATGGAGGAGGTATTCCGTAAGGATTGGGGCATTGATGTGGTAGTTCCAATTTTAAAGGGAGTGGGATGCAAGAGTTTTGGTGCATATAGGGGTGTAAGTTGTTGGAGCATGCAGTGAAAATTATGGAGAGGATTCTGGAATAGTATTCGGAAGGAAAGGGAATGGAATTATATTCAATTTTGGGGGGTTTATTCCAGTGGAAGGTATGCAGTTTATTTTTAACGATGTTTGCAAGAGGAAAATCGAGCTAAAGGGAAGGAGCTGTATGTGTTTTGTAGACTTGGAGAAGGCATTTGGATAGGGTTCCGAGGAAAGTGATTGGAGTATGCCCTGGATGAGGAAAGCTTAGATACCAAATTTTTGTTAGAGCTGATGAGTTTGTATGAAGGAGCCACAACAAGAGTTAAAACAGCGCGGTCTGATTTGTCCGAGAGTTTGAGTGGAGGTGGGTGTCTCAAGGTACTGAACTTTCGCCATATGTTTTTGCATTTGATTGATGTAGTCACGGAGAGTCCAAAAAAGTTTGTTGAGTGAGATGTGTTACGCTGATGACTTGGTTTAATGAGCGAGACCTTGGAGTACTGAGTGAGAAGTTTTAGCAAATGAAAGAAAGGCTTTTGAGAGTAAGGGTCTGAAGGTAACCTTGCGAGACCAAGTGCTGGTGAGTGGGTGGAGAGGGAGTGGTATTAGTAAGGTAGACCCATGCGTGTGTTGGTAATAGATTAAAAGCAAATTCAGTGTGGTGTGATACATGTGGGAAATGTATCCACGAGATCTGGCAAAGATATATGAGAGTGACCCCAGTGTGGCAACCTCCAGAAGCGAGAAGAGCTGGAGGGACGGGGTTGGAAACAGGAGGAACTGTGTTAAGTCACAGGGTGTGTGGCTAGTCATGGAGGATTTCACATACCTATAGGATAAGGTAGTGGGGGTGGGGATGCTAGTTGGCTGTGACAGCTATAGTGAGGTCTGGGTGGGTTGAAGTTTAGGGAAACGTTCGGGGAATTTGCTGCAAGGAGAAGTTATCGCTTTTGAATATGAAAGGATTGGTGTATAAGAGTTTTATGAGATCAGTGATGCTGATGGGAGGATGAAACGTGGTGTCTGAGCGAAATGAGATGTGGATTTCTGAGGGACGGAGAGAGCCATGATGAGAGTTTGTTGGTGTGAAGTTGAATGGACAGGATGAAGACTGAGACTTGATTCCAGATGTTGGGTTTGGAAAGGGCAATGGACCGTTTGCGAAGGCGAATAGTGTACGTGGTATGGGCATGTGTTTAGGAAGGATGACGAGGCAATTTGTTAAGAAGGGCTTTTGAGTTCGGGGTGAGCGGTTTGAGCAGGGGAGACGTCAAAGAGACATGAAAGAATCAAAGTGGAGGAGGATGGGAGGGTGGGTTGAGGATGGAGATGCAATCTGAATGGGTGAAATGGAAGAAGGATACATCTCCATCTACATCTGTACTTGGCAGGATCCAACTGGTTGGACGTTGACCAAGGAGCATACTTTTTGTCCATGAGCGGTGCAAGGGGGAAGGTGCATATTTACAAGGTTCGAGTAAATACCAACTACAATTAGAAGATGACAACAAGCCCAGCCTCCTGACGGTCTCACTGAGGGGAGACAAAGATTTGACAGGGAGGGCATTCCCCCACATTATGATCGGGAATAAAGAGTGCATAGAGCTTCCTTCACTTGAAGGAACAGTCGTATTTTAGATGGTATTCTCTGGGTGTTTTGGTATAGCCGTGGTTAGGTCAGAGAGGTCTGATTCACACAATGCGGTGTTTCTCTCTTTAGAGGAGAACCAGGCTGCAATTGGCGTCTCTCTCTAAGTTGCCATCATATGTTTACATTTCTGTAACGCTTTTTTAACATTTCTGTAACCGCCCTAACGAGTAAGGGCGGTTGCTGCGATGTGAGGTTTTTCCTTGCTTTATTGCTTGATTAATATCTGTGCATTTACGTAGCCAATACCCAAAATATTAGTTAAAAGTTGGTCGGTATTGTAATAATCATTTACTAACCACATAAAATGCTTTGGCGCCATTTTGAAAGATTAATATTTTATCCTTATATCCATAACCTTTTTATCAATTTAAAAATGTCCTCTTAAATTTTCAGACCATTAAAATACCATTTTAGGCATCATGTCACCGGTATTTTAAAGGGTATACATGTGATAAACATAAAAAGAACTTTTGGAAGCCATTTTTCAAAATGGCTGCCAAAGCCGTCAGGGTAAAAATTGAAGTGGCTCATGATCTCAATATTTTAAGTAATATTACTCTCCTTAGATACAAACTCCCTTCTTTACACGTAAATGCCGAGTGTTACTATCTTTTAGTTCTATGCCGCCTCGCTACATGTCGACATTGTAGTTTCGTAAGTCCATTAGAATTCTGCTGATTTATATGGCAATACCGGTGCTTTGATAATTTGTTTTGACCCATACATGTCCGGCACGTCTCCTCTCACAACAGAGCTCGGCTAGTGCATCTTGTGTTGGGGGAAGGTTTCCAATTTCTATGTCATTTCTTAGAGAATAACCTCTGCCTTTTACTATTAATGCCTACATTATTATTATTCTTCTAGCAGTTCCCGTTTGTGGTGGGGTCGCTTGTGGCAGAAAGCACCTTCTCTACCTATGCCTGTTATACGTTCATTAAAGGTGCAGTGAGAGATTTCACATAACAGGTGTTCCTAAAAATGTGAAAATTTTGATTTTTGCACTGATGTGTCAAAGATATCCCCATCTGAAAGGGTTAAAGGTGCAACGAGAGATTTCTGAGGCACCCAAATATTGTGTCATAATAGTAATTTCATATAGATTAGACACTCAATAGACTTCTTACCTTGCATTTGGCTACAGAAATGTCTTAAAAGAGAGAAAAAGGGTGATTTTGAATTGCTTATATTTCAATATAAAACATCCGTTTGTGTTAATACAATCGTTGTTTGTGCTTTTCTCACATGTTTTGTTTGTACGCAAAAGGACATGCACAACATAGACATTAGTGCTATGCACAAAATAGGGATGTCTACTTCAAGTTCGATGTGGTACCCAACCTTATGCTTTGTCAAACCATCATACGCAAATCACATGGGGTTTCTCCAAATGAATTTCCTGTCAAGCTTACATCTTGGTCGTCAGCGTTAACATATTTTTGGAAGTTGACTAATACGGAACATTGGCTATACCTTACCAGTGTTGTTGATATTCAAGCATCTGCACTGAACTAAGGCCCAGGCCCTATTGATTGTACGTGCATTTATGTAGTCTTCCATGTGACCCGTCACCAAAACCTTATCTCGTGTGATGATTGTTTTACTTTATCACACAAACTGTGTTCAAGCCAACCAAAACATGATTACTAAACTAGGCAGTGCCTCCTGATCTGCTCGTGTGGCACATCAAATTACAGCACCCACATTTCAGACAGTTTTACAATCGAACGGTCAATAGTTTTGAAGCTCTCGCTTCCACTGATGAAGTCAATCTATCCACTCATCGTCCCTATTTGATATAGTAACTTGTTCACCTCGGTATGCATCGTCGCCCAAGAAACCTCGTCCACCGCCAAAAACTAATTACTTAAGTCATAAATTAACTTTCAGAAAAAACTGCAAAGCAAGTAGCGTAATGGAACTGTGATTGACTCCCTCAAACCGGATATAATTATCGGAAGTGAAACATGGCTCTCTCCAGATGTTGTACCAATGTCGAAATCTTACCTCCTGACTACAATACTACCGCAGAGATCGAACGAGGATTGGCTGGTGTCCGGATCTCATCAAGTCAGATTGATAAGTCAAGAGATTGAAACTGGTTCAGACTCTCAGCGAAGTTTGGGCTGCTAAGGTAGAACTTAAAGATAATACAGATCTCATCTTCTGTTCCGTTTATAGGCCACCTAAGGAAATTGAAAAAAAATCAATCCCGCTCTGGTCCCCTATTTACTACCTTGTTCACAAGTATCCTGAAGCCATGATCTGGGTTGCAGGTGACTTCAATTTGCCAGACATACAATGGCCATCAGCAGGAATTATTGGTCATAGCGTGAAACATACTATTAATGAAACGTTTAGTGTCCACCATACAAGAACTTGGATTTGAACAGCTTGTTGACTTCCCCACACGTATTGAGAACACTTTGGATTTGTTCCTCACCAATCGTCCTGCCCTAGTTGACAAGTGTGAGCCATATCCTGGGTGGATTGACCATGAGATTGTCGTTACAGGTAGTAGAACAAATATTAAGCGTCAAAAGCCAATGAAGAGAAGATCTTCTTGTGGTGCTAAAGCTGACCCTAATTTAATCAAACAGAACTCACTGTTTTTCTAATGAATTTACAGGCATCTGTGCATCTGTCCCTCCAATTGATGATTTATGGTCTACCTTCACTAAGCCTGCATATTGGGCAGAATGTTGTTTCCATCAAAAGTCCTCGACACAGGTTCCCAGCCAGCGGATCATACTACTGTCAAGAGGCCTTGCTTAGGCGCAGCCATCGTGCTTACCAAAAGGCAAGACACTCATCGTGATATTGATCTGGAAATATTACAAGAAACTTAAGCGCATAAATCAGTATAAGTGTAGGCAAGCAATATCTTGGAGTAATGTAGTGACATTGGAATAAACGTTGCATGAAAACCCAGAAAATAGGAAATTCAGCCTATGGTTTATATTGAAATTAGCATATGAAAATCACCTTGTTGTTTTCTCTTTTAAGATATTCCGTAGCCAAATACAAATGGGAGAAATCTTTGAGGTCTTATCCATATGAAACCACTACCAGCTTTACAGCTAGCCAAAATACTGATGCTTCGAAATCTCTCTTTGGGGGGCCCTTTAATGCCTCCTTAAAGGAAAGCTTTTTGTCAAGCTCAGCTTGATTTACATTCATAAATAAATGTCCTACATTCCCGAATTCCCCGAAAAAATACTACAATTTGATGAAATTACAAATCGAGGTCATTTTAATTTATGCTTTTTTTTGACATACTAAGAAAACGGGCGGATTTCGCCCACACAGACTTTCATATGTAAAATCAAACCGACACAAAGTAGGAAGGGAGAACTGGCAAGAGGCCGTACTGAAAACCGTCACAGGAACGGAGGACGACTAAGACAAACTACCGTAGTAGGGGGGTTCTGGCCCAAGGTGTGATGGGTGCCAGAGAGCCTGAGCTGTTCAACATAGTAGAAGCCAATGACTTCCAACTGATTACCAAAACTCGGTGTTGACTCGAATTGTTATTGCTGACACTGTAATAATTGATGGATTAATTGAAGGTATAAATAAATTTGAAAATAAGTTACAGAATGACTATTTTTGGTTTCATTTCGTGATTTTAATTTAATTATTGATATAAACACACATCGATCGCAGTATAGAAAGTGGGCAACACGCGATATGATGGTCACAACGACGTAATTATGGATGGTCATCACTTTGCGTCACCATTTGCCTGCGATGTGGATTTGTCGGAATCGTTTTTCGAGTAAGCTATGGGCGGAAAATTAAAAGGGCAAATCCTCAACAAATGTGGACAATTTTCAACTTATTTTGATTTACAATGTAATCTAACGATTCCTTACGCTTTCCATCCATACCAAATTTTCCAAATAGTCAGATCATGACATATTTCCTTAGCTGACTCGGAAATTTTCCGATGATGGCGCACTCATTTTCAAACAATCGTGTTTTTTTTGCATATACTAATGTTTGTCCATATACTAATCACTGGGTGAAATTACTAAGCTCAAATATAAGTCCTTCATATAGAAAATCACAACTTTGTTCTAAAATTCCGGATCCGGAAATTTTGTTATACACGGTATCCTATGGCACTGTTATACTGTGCATAAATGTTTACTACATCAAAACGGAAAATCCGATTCATCTCTAACTTTGGAATTAAGCATTTTAGATGACTATCTTTAGTTCTAGATGACTATTTTTAATAACTAAACAAAAAAAAAAGATTATATTAAAAGATTAACTCTCTGAGTCAGCCTTTAATGGATGTTAATATGAACTACAACAAACTGAATATGGAGTCTGGGACAGACTGAAAATCGAATGCTTGACCACCAGACTTTTAGACTTATTAGTAATGTCTACTGATCATAATATACTTTTAAATCATCATTTAAATGTTTTCATTAGCAATTATTACAATGTAATTCAGTGCACTGATACGGTTGAAGACTACAATAGAGGATGGCTCATTCCAGCAGTGCCTCAATCAGTAAGGCTGACAGGGTTGTTGGGATGGACTCGGTGGTCTTTCCACTGTGGCTTCCAATGTTGGTACTCCTTTTATATGCAATATCATTGTAATTTTAGTGTCTTTTAATATACAACTTCTGTTTGGACTTTTGACAATTGGGCCTGTTTTAATCAACCACAATTTACTAATACTGTTGTATTAGGGGGTAGGATTGTTGTAAAAGTCGATCGCCCGCCTTTGACCAATGACACCTTCTACATCTAAAATCGGATTTCTTTCCATAAATCTAGCATTGCCGTTAATGGATTTACTCGTTGTGTTGTAACATTCTCTGGTGCTCCAACACGGCGCCCTGAGCACTTCGGTGGATAATGTCGCGCTTTATAGGAATGTAGGCCTAATATTATGCTAAATATTAATAATATAGAAGAGAAAAAAAAATACACACTTTAATATTAATGTCATAATTGGTTTACCCGGACCTTAACAATATAGGTATTGGCACAAACAAAAATCAATTTATTATAATTATTTTGAACAAAGATATTTGAGTGCAAATTGGCGGCCATATTGAAATGAAATGGCTGCACAAGATATTGTTTAAAAGTAATATCATATTTGGATTCTTTGACCCCGAAAACATAGGAATATACACAAAAATCAAGTTATCATCATTATTTTGTGCAAAGCTATAATAAAAGCATCAGTTTTAGTGTAAATTGGCGCCATATTGAAAAACAAAATGACTGACACAAAATCTTTAAAAAGTAGTGTCATAATTAGATTCCTTGCCGTTGAATACAGGTATAGACACGAAGATCAAGCTGCTGTCAGTATTATTAACCAAGATATGAGGCATTGAAACTAAGAATGGCAGCCATTTTGAAAATGGCCACAGTGATCGCCACAGGTCAAATCCAGCTGGGGTCCCGTTTTGAAATAATTAGTTATAGTCTATATGAAGTGTGTGCCAAGTGTGATATTTCTATCACAAAGTGCACGATTTTTTGCTAATCTTCTAGACTATTGATCAATTGTAGAACACCACAGAGAACGTTTCGAAGGTATTTTGGACAAACAAAAGAGAAAACTAAAAACTGTGTTTTGAATTTGCCTGCTTTCATAATCGTCCCCATAGCAAAGCATGCTTTGATATTCTGTCGTGCACGACTGAAAATGCAAAATCGTCATTATAATGATCTTATACATAATGACGATGTATTCAGCTTATTCACTTCAGCTGATCTCATACATTGGTAACCGTTCCAAATACGCCAAAAATTTTGGTTCGAAAAAAATTGGGGACGCCTCTTTTTGGAAATGTCCTCGTGTCTCTTTAATAATCCGTAGGGTCACTGCATTCCTTGAAAGTTTGTCATAAATTATTTAAAAAAATCGTCTTCAGTCATACAATCCCGACATCAACCCGATGGAAATGATATGATCTCGAGACTATAAGTAGCTAGAGTTTTATTTAGAAGAAAGCCCAGTTTCAGTAGCAGAAGGAAGCCGAAATACCCGGAGAAAACCTGCGAAAGCATGCTTGGACTGAAAACCAATTACACGTAATGCCTATGGACTCGACCCGAGGATTGAACCTGGGACCTCAGTGGTGTAAAGCGAGGAAAAAACCGATACGCTAACCCGCTAAAACAATAGAGAATTTAAAAAGAAAACCATTAAAAATGCTTGATGACTTTCTTGAAAATGGTATCAGCAAACGACTGGAAAAACGTAATCGAACATGTAGCTGCAACTACAGAACATATGTATATATTGTGGACATAGACATCAATGAAATTCTCATCAAACTTGCTGAGCTAGGAGAGTAGTGATTTAGAAACTGATGATGATGGTAACTAAAGTCAATAAAAAGACCTCTTATTTACTCTTATTATTAAACCTTACATTGTTATTAACCTGGTTTGGTAAACATAAGTTATTTTACACCTGGTATTTTTTGCGGGATCTAGCTGTTTACAAATGAAAGTACAAATGTAAACTATAGGGTATGTCAGGAAAATACAGGCCAAGGACTGTTCAAGGTCACCATGGGGTAAATATTTATTATGATCAGACTTGTTTTAAATTGGTTTCAAATTGTTCGTATGGGCATATTATACGACACGAAATATACATTTTATGTTGATCAGCTCAAATTAAGTATTTAGCAGTGGCTATAGAGAACTGATCCGCATACACCCTGTGGGTCCTATCAGTATTTCCACCATAATTATACCCCAAATGTCAATCAAAATACATAACATTTAATTTCATTACTATCAACAGCATGAAGAATTTGATCCCATCTGGAAAAGAATTTTTGCATTCTAAAATATTTACCCAGGATGACATTGAATCATTTGAAGCCTTAAAGTGATTGTCCCAGATATAGCAAATTATACCTTACCAGTGAAAAACTTCTGCAACTCAACGATTTCGACTCGTTAACGAAGATCAACTAACACAATTCTCCGATAGTGAGAATACAAATACAAAAAACAACAATAACATCAACAACTATGAATTAAGTATGGTCTGTCAGTATTCGAAGAGTTTGTAAGGAAATTAACGCCGGTGATTGCAATAATATGGACATCGCTGATGTCGCCTTTTCATTTCATGCTTGTTATCGCAGTTTAATTCCGGTGAACGGAAACAGAAGAGTGGGCTGTACAGGAACAAAACCCTATGCAGTCAATTCGCTACAAACTGCATCATTTACTTGTCGAAAAAGGTGTTGAATCGTAAATGGAGCGGACTTTCCTCGGTATGGAATTCAAAATCTGATGGTTCAGCGTAAGCTCTTGCATAGCCTAGCCTAGGCTAGGGCTAGGATAGGCCTAATTTGTCACTTCTAACCAATCAATGAACAAAGAATACATTAAAATATTTAATGGTCTTATTCGGGATTTTTGTGGAATCTAATCTATATATTGGTGCGTGGAATACCATTTTCCCTCGACCTTCGGTCTCCTGAAAATAGTAGGCCTTTCCCATGCCCTTCTGTCAGTTCACCTCGGGGGCAATAGAGTCCACCAGATCCCTCGTGATCATTGCATATTTGTAATGACTCTTTAGCTCGGTTGCTAAAGCAACCAACCGGTGATTAAAAGGACCCTGCTTCAAAACCTGCATATTAAGACTTTTTTTCTCATTGACTATCATTTCTATTATGTGTGGTAGGAGTTTACCTTTTTATATGGAAACAGTACAGCAATAACACTCACTTATTTGAAAATCATTTCGATGTTTACATAGTGTGTATAGCTCTCTAATCGCATATTCTACAACAAAAAATGGAGAGATAGTTGTTAAAATATAGAATAACATAGATTCGTGTTTAAAAATGATATTTGGTGACAAAAACATATTCAATCAGGCATGCCAAACAACATTTATGTACGATAAATGTTCAGATTAATGGATTGGTGTGCATGATAGTTGATTCTTAACCATTCTTAAAGAATCAAGTATTGATCAGTTTTTGTTTTCATATGCGATAAATCATATTTAAAGGTTTCCCAACAGTGGCAATATTACAATAAATTAATTAGAACACAAAAAATTAAAGAGGAAACTGTTTGGCGCATCCATCCATGTTACCAATAATTTCACTCCCAGTATGAAGTATGGGGCAACGTGACGTCATGTTTACAGTTTGTTCCACGACGATTGTCAATACTACGTGAATAACTTTCGATATCTAATATGTTTGTATCTCTTTAATCGGCATGTATCTGCAGTGATTCAAATAAAGAAATAACTGCTCACAGATTAATCTCAACACAGTAACAATTAACGAATACTTACTTCAGTTTTTAAGATTTTACCATAACCCAATGAATTGTAGAAGTAATTGAAGCCCCACTTGCCCCGAAATCCATTTTACATCCCTGACTGATTAGATGATTAGTACAGCAAAGGTGCCATTCTAAGGTGCATATTAAGGTCTCATTGATTTTACAGGCGGAATTGGATTGTCAGTTTAATCACAGCTGTTTGACCCCTTGCAAATTGTCTCTTTTATTTTTAGAGCAATTTTAAGCAATGGCGACACAGTTTTGACAATTGATATTAGTAGGGAAGTGCAAGAGCTATTAACTCCTGAAAAAATCAGAAAAATTCATTGCGGGAATCTTGCCATATAGGCCTACAAATGTCATTATTTGTATGTTACTAGCCGGAACGGGAGCGATCACTGAAACTGAAGCGATCACTGAAGAAAGTGAAACACTATTGCAAGACCACCGCAACCAAACCCGTCACCCTGAACTTAAGGAATCCACCGAGTCGCAAATTTTGTATTTTTAACACTTTTAATAACTCCAATTCCCGTACCTATCAAATCCTATAGCCCATGTGCTTACCGATTTCTAAGGAATCGTCAAATGAATGAATATTTAATCCAGCTGTGTAATGCGTGTGGCATTAAGTGACATACCAGTCAGTTAGTAGAGTTATGAATGAGAATCCTATTCTCGAAGTTTGGGGAAGAAGGTTTGAAGATGTTTTTCTATAGTTTGAAAGGTGCTGAATCAGAATTTTTTGATCCAACCTCTGGAAAATGTGGGGAACTTTGTAAATAAGGAGGTGAAATTATTACAGGGGTAAATTTGAAATCGAGTCAAATTTGTGTTTATAATAATAATAATAATGTCGATTTATAACGCGCACATATCCACCCTGCAGGGTGCTCAAGGCGCGATTGCCAATTATTATTACCGCTGGCTGCCATCAGGAAATCGTCACAATCATTTCGCTTCATCTAGGTGGCTGCTGGCTAGGCGCACAACTCTATTAGCACATATATTGTAATATCCCCCATAACAGCTACCCAATTATCGCTTGGGTCAACGAAGCAATTGAGACTAAATATCTTGCCCAAGGACACAAACACGTTGGCCACAATGGGGCTCGAACTCACGATTTTAACGGTTCAATGATCATGAGTCCTGCACCTATCCACTGGACCACACGTGCTCTTATATGACACATGCATGTATTTGGCTCATTATAAGGATTTAAGAAGGTATAGTTTGTCGAGGTTCGGACCTTTAGTTACACGGCTACAGCCCTGTTAATATTTCAAGGTCATTCTGGGGAAAATATCTCAATGCTCAGATTTTGTTGACACGGGTGTCAAATTATTGCTCTGGTCATACTGAAGCAGAAAATTCAATTTTGAGGTCAAGTTCTGATGATCCCTATAGACCATGTATACCCACTAATTACGAAACCAAATGCCAAACATTGTAAAATAAGGCAAGACGAACAATTTGACATCGGTTTCAACAAAATCGGAACACTGGGTAAGGTTTACCCCCAGGATGAACTTGGACCTTAATAGGGCTGTATCTGTTTAACTAATTTAAAAGGTCCGAACCCAGACAAACTATTCATTTTTAAATCCTAATAATGAGACAAATACATTAATTGGTGTACATTTAAACACAATTTGACTTGATTTGAAATTTATCCCTGTACTAATTTTACCCTTTTATTTTACAAAGTTTCCCACATTTCCCAGAGGTTGGACCCAAAAATTCTGCTCAGCACCCTTCAAACTATAGAAAACATCTTCAAACCTTCTTCCCCAAACCTCGAGAATAGGATTCGCATTTATAATTCTTCTAAGTTCCCTATGTCTATGGATATGACCCAAACTAAATGGATTTAATTTTGAACGTAAACGACCGTTACTGCCCACGTCGTTTGTCATGATTTTTAGAAAGTACCTCCTACATTTAGAATTATTATAACACATAACAAGATATACCTTACGTCCCTAGAGTAAAATGACTAGCAACCTGACGATCACCGCAAAAAAGGGAAGTAGCGGTATTTGTGTTGTTAGATCTAGGAGCACTTTCAGGTAAACACAAAGCAAAACCGTGATTTTTGAAAAGTGGCAAAAAATGGCACTTAGGGATTCCGAGAGGAAAGGGCGGGATAAAAGGGATAGAAGCTAAAGAAAAGTGGACACCTATGGTTGGATTCCAACCCGGAGCCTTCGCTGCACCATTCCCATGAGCAGGGATGGCAAGCCACGAGGGAGTCGTGGCCCTGCCAGTGATTTCGTGCCCACATACATGTGTTCGTACGATGACGTCATCGCATCTTCAGCTGAGTGAGTTTTAATGAGTTTTGGTCGTGATAGGGTTAAGGGATATCGAATAAGGCCTGAAAGATGGTTGCGTTGCCCTCGACAGCTTCAAATCGAGAAGGTCGGACGGCCGGATTTTTTTTAGTTCTTTAGCCTGAAACATCTCAGGTATACAACTACAAAATTCCATGATATCAAAATTGTTGTATTGGTTTCTTCATTGAATTTGAGTTTTCAACATTTTAAGTGAACAAACACAAGCTGAGCACATTATTTCAAATGCTGAATGTTTATTATCCTGAAATGTTCGTTTATTATCCTATGTTGAAAATTTATACAACTGGGTTCCGAATTTGGTACCAAAATCCAGCAAATCACACAGCAGAACTCATCTCAAAATTCATCATTTCGACAATCAAAAAGCAATTTTCAACGCAATTTTCCTCACATGGTTTATTCATTAACCTTGAAATATCAGCATATTTCACACCTTCAACAATTTTTTAATTGATTAAATCGAAAAATAAGTAACGCAACACTATTTTGTTGGTAAACACACTGAGAAAGATATACCCTGTGAGGTTATTTTTGAAACCTTTTATTTCTGTAACATCATTGCTCCACTTTAAAGTTGCCTTTGGCTCCAATTTAAAGATGCTTCTTATTCAAGAATGTCTACAAAATAGAAAAATAAAGAGAAGTAGATTTTGGAGACTCATGATATGTGAAATATTAAATTTAACCAGGAAAATAATGTCTTCACTGATGGATGATGGGATAGAAAAGAAAAATGGCTGTCCCAGTTTACACATCGAGGGTTGCTATTGAATTTAAATAGAGACCTTTTTAATATGTAATATTCACGCCATAAATCATTTTTGTTATAAAACAAATTTTGCTTAAAAGCAAGGCTAACTTTACTGCGTAAAAGAACAAGAAAAATATTGTTCAGAATACGCCAATATCAAGGCTACATCGCGCTGTATAATCCGCTGAAATTCTAACATTCCATCGCACACATGGATTTAAGAAATAAAGGGTGATGCAGTATCATTTATGGGCGAATAATGTGTCCGAGGTCGGAAAAACAAAATAATGGGCGAGGCGCAGCCGAGCCCATTGTTTTAAACATTTTTCCGGCCGAGGATACATTATGAACCCAAAAATGATATTGCAAACCCTTTTATGAACCCAAACAGCGTGATCTAATGATAAAATGCATTCGCGACCCATTATTGCAGAATAATGGGCAGTAAACTGACCAATCAGAATGCTGCATTTTCAATAATGGGCAGCAGAGGTAATGGAATTAGAAATACACGTCATTTTGACACACAAAATATGCAATCAGCAATGTAGAGATATGTAGAATATCATTATTATAGCATTGGCCAGTGGTGACTGGTGACACATTTAGTGTTTTAAGTCTTTACTAAAAATCAATTAAAGTCATTGTTTTTCAACAAAGAACCATAATCAATCGCGTGCCAAAAAACATAATGAATACCATTTTGTTGCCTGCTTCTTTTGGTGTACTAGGAGGAAGTATTTCTAGAGGAGTTTACATCCAATTTAAAAAATGTGAACCGAAATATTCCTTAATCCTTACGATTTCTTTTTCTTTTTCTCTGTGTAAAAGGTGTGTGAGTTGAAGAGAAAGTTGAAGGGAAGAGAATCGAAGTTCCTCGTCAGCGATATTGACGAAGTTGATCAGATAGTTGTACCCCTCGTTGTGTTCTTCTCCTAACAAGCCATTTACAAACCAGCATTCGCCTTGAGAGCTACCGAGTACCCATTAAATATCTCGACAAAATGGCTGACTCGAAATTTCTCAACCCTCAGGGATCTTCTAACGCTGACCTTGTACAGTGCGGTATATGCTTTGCGATCATCGATAAGCCAAAAGCACTACCGTGCCTCCATACGTTTTGTATGAATGTTTATCAGATTGGTCGAAAAGTTCTGCAAAGAAAAATCCGGATAAGTACACCACAGCAATTTCGTGTCCAAACTGTCGCGAGGACTTCCCGCTGCCTAAGGGAGGAGTGAAAGAGCTGAAAACAAACTTCTTTGTAAATAAACTTAAGGAAAGGAATTCCATTCAGAAGAAGCTACATGAAAAAGACGCTAAAATTCCTTGCACTTCTTGCGATTCATTTGACAACCAAGCAGTAGGTCGATGCGTCGAATGCAACGATTTCCTGTGCAAGAAATGCTGAGAGCCACAAGTCTCTACGCGTTTTGAAAGAACACCACGTGCTTTCTCTCGAGGAACGTGCGCGGGAAAATTGACCATGCATAACCTGCCAGAGCAAGAGATGTGTCCTAAACCACAGGGGAAGTTTTGCGATTCTACTGCGAGACATGCGATGAACCAATGTGCCGCGATTGTACCGTTGTTGATCATCCCACGTCCTGATCACAAAAGATGGACCTGAAAAGTGCTGCCGGCCAGAGGCATGAAGAACTCCAAAAATTGTACGATCTGTGTAAGGTTGATTCGATGACGCATCGCTACCGCTTGAAAGAGGATGCAAAAATCCAGAAAGATCTGCGTCTCAAGTCAAAGGCACCATCAGTCAGCTTACAAGAGGACAACAAAGAGAGCCGAATCGGAATTTACACAAAAGACGACAACTAGAGCAAAGAGAATGAAAGCGATGAAACGCACAAAGAAAGTTGCATCTCAGAAGTCGCGCCTCTGTACTGCTTTAGAGAGACGAAACAGGTCACACAGAATGGCTCAGAACATGACATGTGACGATGTACTCTCTTTACCGGTACCAGGAGCACTCAGCAAATTGCGACCTAAAGGGATACGAAAATCTATTGCCAAGGTTGAGTTTACGCCGAGCAAAGATCTTAAAAGCGGTCTTCCTTCCCTTGGAACGTTAAGTACCTACAAGCAGTGGGCGTTAGAAAAGACAATTGGATCTGGTCAATTCAATGCCGGAAGAGGTTTTTTCTACCATGAAAATGGAGAAATTGTAGTTGCCACGTCTACTGAACGTTACATACGTATCCTGGATGAGAGAGGAGCCGCATTAAAAAGAAATCTCAGCATCTATGGAGTAGGTGGGCGTGATTCGAGGGGTGCTAGTTATCCACATGGAATGGCGATTGTGAAAGATGGCACTTACTTCGTAACAGACCAAAACCCGTACGTGAAGGTATTCGATGCACAACACAATTTCATGCACAGATTTGGAATTCAGAATCCAAATGGCAACTGGTCACAGAACGAAGGGTCGCAGTTGTATGGTTTGGCAATCGACGCCAAGGGCCGTGTCTTTGTGGGAACTACTTCACAGTACATCAGCATCCACAACCAAGATGGCTCACATGTGTCAAGCTTCAAAGTCAACAATCTATGTCCATACTTTATTGCGGTCACCTCAGATGATCACGTAATTGCCAGCGATTACGGCGGTGCACAATGCGCTGTTCACGTGTACGACACAAACGGTACTCAACTTCATACTTTCACTGCGCCTCCAGAGGGCAATTTTCATCCTACCGGAATATGCGTAGGTCCAGATGAAGTTTACGTTGCTAGCTATACCGGAGTACCTGCAATCTATCGCTTCTCTCTCACCGGTGAGTACATTGGAATTGTAACAAAAGACGTTACATCTCCATGGGGATTGGCGCTGAAAGATGACGAAGAACTGGCAGTTTGTGATAATAACGCAATCAAAATATTCCAGGAATAATGAACATTTTTTACTCTTTCTTAAATATTGTTGACCTCATTTAAACAAATAACTCCAGGAATTATCTCAAGGCACCGTGCGCGAAGAGAAGACGAACTGCAAGAAATACGTATATTACTGTTGAAACTATAAAAAGGAAGTATACTCAGTTGTTATTTGTTGCGATATAACATGACATCTACATAGTAGAGCTATGATCATAACAAAATCAACTTGTCTGTGCCCCCAACCAAATATATCAACAATAAGCAGATTCAACTAAAAGATATGAAAACTAAAATGTTTATGAATTGTTGGTTGCCAAGAATAAAACTCGCTCTAGGGCAGAAATTTACTGGCAAAACAGAATGGTATTTTGGAAATAATGAGTGGAATTGGAAAAATGTATGAATTTTAAGTGAAATGTGTCAATGAGCGAGACTTATTAATTTTAACTTTAAACTTTATACAAGATTGAATCTTATCAAATGGAATTGACGATAATAGTATCTGTCCTGATTGTAATGTGAGAAGATGTGGCTCATGCTTTCATGACCTGTAAAAAAATAATCCAATTATGGAAATGGTTACAAAAAATCTTACAAAATATAAACGAAAATTTAATTGCTAGATTGAGTTACCTCATATGTTATGTAAATTGAATCACCAAAAGCATTTCGTTTATTGAATTATATTATTAATATGCAGTATTGCCATCTACAATGCATAATTACTCGCAATTTAGAAAATAAGACATAGGATGTCATAACTTAATTTGTTGATATGATTCAAGAGATTAAAAATAGAGCAAACATGAATAAGAAGAAAGCTAAATCACGATATTTATCATTGCTGATTTAGATAAATTGTCTATGCTCTTTTAAATTTATCCTTTGTATTGCATTTTTATGTATATTTTAATTTGTAAAATTTGTTGAACATGTACATGAACATTTGCTAAGTTTTATCTTGGAACATTTGTTGACTGGTATTAAGGGGGGGGTGGGTCTGAAGCAGTGAACTTTGAAATGATTTTTCTTAAGTTTCCTAAATAGTGGGGTATACATGTTATATATCATATTGTAGACCATGTCACAAAGTGTTAAAAATCCATGAAAATTTTGCTCTGATTGCCATGGTAAACAGTAAGGCCTTGATTGGCCAAAACACTAAGAACGAAGTAAATAAATAAGGAAACATGGCCTACTTGGAGAAACATGGGTGACATATGTAGGAGGTAAATACGCAGTGAACCATGCAGCCGGATTTTTAATACGTGCCATGGCAACCGGGAAATCGACCAATCGCATAACTTCATTGCGTAATTTGAATTTGGAACACATTGAAAAATCGGCCTTCATGTTCACTAGCCCTGGATTGCTAATATGTGTGCCAAATTTCATGTTCATAGCATGTAGCGGTCTCTCGTCTACGTTCGTTTTCGTTTTGGATGTTTGCAACGAAACGAGTTCTAGGCCTCGAAAACATTTAGACAAAATTGAGGGCGCTTTGATAAATATGGATTATGTTTTTTAAATTTCATTTTATACTGAATTTCATAATTATTATGGAAAGACTCATCGAAATTGGTGCATCCATTGTCCTGCAGTAATTTTAAAATAATTTTCTTAAATATCGCAGGGTAGGAAACAATAAAATATATAAAAACACTTACCCAGGGACATTTAATTACTTTACATTATAGAAAGGCGAATATGAGTATTTATTTACTACACTTAGCCAAAATAATGTGTTAAATAGTGCATAAATTTAATACTTTAAAATATCTTAACTATAACCCCTTGAAATTGTTCACATTATAAAATATAGGAGATGATGCAGTTTTGCAAATTCGCGTACACTACTTGACTTTGATCAGCCATATTTCGGGAACCGAATGTCCGCTTGCGATCGAATAAAAAGCATTTTGTAGATTACAGTCTACACAATTTAGCCATTGCATTATCTTATTTTCTGGATTAGAACAATTTTTTATCATATTCAGACCCCATACCCCCCCTTAACTTTGTCAATGTTTTGGTAATTTTGATAGCATTGTTAATAAATTACGCTCTGAAAGGGCCGAAAAAAAATTCCAGGAATAATGAACATTGTTTACTCTTTCTTAAATATTGTTGACCTCATTTAAACAAATAACTCCAGGAATAATCTCAAGGCACCGTGCGCGAAGAGAAGACGAACTGCAAGAAATACGTATATTACTGTTGAAACTATAAAAAGGAAGTATACTCAGTTGTTATTTGTTGCGATATAACATGACATCTACATAGTAGAGCTGTTAAGCATGAGAATCGTTCACTTTTTGAAGAGAGCATAAAACTTGGTACATGACTTCTATAATAGCATCAGAGGTTCCGAAAAAAAGACCCAAAAATATTACGCCCCCTGATGGCCGCCATATTGAATTCCAAAATGGCCGCCAAAATCACAATTTTTTGGACATATCTTTAATTCTACAGCAATTAAAACCAAATTTGAGCTGTCTAAACCTATGTTTTTGATACCAATGAACCTCTTGGTGATCTCAGAATTTCATTTGGAGGCTGCCATATTGAATTTCAAGATGGCCGCATGAAATTTTCAAAATGGCTGTCAAATTTGCCATTTTTAGCCATATTTTCAGTTCTGTAGCAGTTCTGATTAAAGTTCAGGTGTCTATATCTATATCTATGTTTTTCATACCCAGGAACTTTCAGTGATCATAAGTTGTTTTTCAGGTGGCTACTATATTGGATTTCAAGATGGTGGAAAGATTTTTAATTCAAAAATATTGATTAAAATACAGATTTCTAGCAGTTATGTCTCGTTTGGGTCCGAAC
>JAMKCH010032526.1:0-15287 GCA_023653785.1 Ophioderma brevispina
GTATGACGACACCCCCCCAAGTGACGTCATACCCACAATCCTCTTCCTCTTTTCGTCTTGGGAATTCGACAAGATTGGTAACGTTATGATTTAACTCTCTGATTTCTGTCGAATTTTTGGTCAGATTTAGCTACTTGGTGGCCCTGAACCTTGTGAAAATCTGTTATAGTTGATCCAACCCATCGTGTCACCGCAGTAAAAGTTTTGGACAGCGTCAATTAGTTCGGAGAGGAGGCAGAATATGTGGCTCGATTCACCTGTATCATGAACGAACTGAGATAATCTCGCCTTTCATGTATACAGAAGGAATACCAAGGCTTTTGTGTACCCTCGTATCCAAAACACGGGCGCTCAAGCCTCAAAGTCAGCAACGTGCAACGTTCAACTCACCTGTTACATTAAATATTATTAAAGCAAATACGATTAGTCAGAATGTTTGAGAGTTAATGTAGCTATGCGTTTACGTTGAGTTGAATGATTTTATTAAGTACATAATTGACTTTTCTCTGCTAGCAGACTACATGTTTCAATAGATTTAGCGTGGAATTTTAATTTCCATCAATGCACATCCCCTCATTCAATGCCAGTACCTTCGGAAAAATACTAGAGGTGACAAGATGGGTTGAATCTACTATAGTATAATACAAATGGATGGTAACCTGCAGATTTTAAAGCGCTTTGCTTGTTGGCTACTCTCTTGAATATTGAGCATGGTAACAAAACAAAAAGCACAATATCCCCCCCGGAAACCCAGTAGCTACTACTATGTATCTCGTAGACCTATACATGTATACGGGCAAAATCAGAGGACAACACGATATGCTTCTATTTTGAAATCCAAGGTGTCTGCTACAACTGATCCAATATAGTTATCAATATTCCTATTGGCTTCATTTGCACTGAAAACATGGGTAAAGACACCTGACCTGATCGTGCTTCTACAGGTCTCAGGGACGGAAATATTTAAAAAAAAAATAAAACAATAAACAAACAAAACAAGACAAACAACAACAGAATGGCTATCAAAACCAAATGCCATAGCATCACAAAACGTCGTTATTAAATGTTTTTTATTGAATTCTTTGTCATTGGGTATATATACAAGGTTAATGCCTCTGCAAGTCTCGCATACGAAAAAATGGCCAAAATTTGAACAATTTGCTTCATATTGGATTTGTGCAAATTATGCAAACGAATTTAAACAAGAGTTTTAAATTTCTTCAAACTATGAAGTTGAACAAATCTTGTAATGCCCAATACTATCCTGACACCTGCATTTTCGGTATATAAAGCACCTCAGAAGCTACTTATAAGTAGAATTAATAACCCCAAAATGAAAAAAAAAAAATTAAATTGCAGACATTTTTTATTTTTGCAATTAAATTTATTTTTCAACTAATTGGATATTTTCACTAAATGTAATTTTCGCAAATGCAATTTGATTGTTTCTATTGTAGTGTCTGTTTAGATAGTATTGTGATACTTTGCCTGTAATAAAACAACAGAGGGCATCCGAATGTAAACACGTGACATCATAAATCACATATTTACATAAAAGAACACATCACTGAAGACTTCTAATCAATATCCAAAACTTTCTGTGGTCACAAATCCCGGAAAACTAGTGGAAGTATGCAAGCCTAGGAGATCAAACTGTTAAAATGTGCAATGCGAGAAAATAAGCTTGAAGTTGCTTGTTTAAATACATCAATGCAGATTTATTTTTTCTTTCCGCAGATCATTGGCAAATTATATCCATAAGGTTCTAAAATGAATTGGATCTTAAGAATTAATGCAAAGTTATCATATAAAAATATTTTTTATTTTTTTTCAAAATCCATATATTTTACATGTGGAGAGTCAAATTTTGATGAAGTCATCAATTTTGGCCTAAGAGGACTTAGATGTACATATTTGAAATCAAACCATAGATTTCCTTACTCAGAAAATCCAATGTATATGCGGAAGTGTTAAAAATGTGAATAAATTAGGAATAAATATGTGCTTCCAGAGAAAAATAGTAAGTATTTTAGACCTGATAAACAGAGAAAATTACCGTTTGAGAAAATTGCCAATTTGAAAACTATTTGGTACATGTGTCAATGGGGAAAATGAAATTAAACTTCTCTAAACAAAATGTAATTCATATAGCTTCGAAACAAACGTTGGAGTGAAAATAAAAAGCCTTATGATATGGCACTATTCACAAATGCAAGAAAATTAAAATAAAGAAGAAATTTCAGATATTTTCACCAAAATTGGATGAAGTCATCTTTATTGCGTAATATCTATTTTTTTTGGCATACAGGCGCAATTTTAAGACCTCTGGATTCGTAATCCGGCGGTTCCAGACTATCGATATATGTTGGTTGTAAAAAAATGTTCTCTTCGAGGTGATAACCTAATCTTTCAATTTAAAGCCCTTTTTAAAGTTGGGCCCTGACTAACGCCCCTGCTCGATCGCACGAACGAACAGAACGATGACATTGACCATACGTGCAGTAAACAAAATATCGCGGTGGGAGAGCAATTGATCGCCGTCGTCACATGCATTCAGGTTCATACGGGTTCAGCCACGGATGTACATGATTCGGCGTTATTAGCAACGTCATGCATAATGATCATGCAGTGATTCCGGGGTGTACCGTCATTCCTCTTACTGTCGGGTACCCATGCTCGTTCGTAGGATCGCGAAAAAAGGCTGTTTTCCTCAATCATTTCGCGGAATTTTATTTTCACGATATCAGAAAAAAAAAAACATGGGTACATTTTCATTTTAAAGTTCGCGAAATTTTTTGAAAAAGGGTGCTATCGAGTACAGTGGGTGGTCGCAGACAAAACCTATGAGACCGTTTTGTCCGTGATTTTTTGCCATGGGGATATTAAAAACAACAACGTATCAAGTCTCAAATCTTTAGCTGACGACATATAGGTTTATTATGTATTTCTTAGAGATTCCTCTTGTCATCTTGCGCAATGGTTCAATGCCCTTTTGTGTCATAATCATTCGTAATTTTATTGTTGACGGTATTTTCCATAGTTCGCGTTTTGTTGAAAAGGGTGATAAATTAAAAATCATTCTGATTTCGAGAAAAAAGGGGGTATATTTTAGCCCTAAACATTCGCGATCTGCACAAAAAAGGGGTTGTATTTTAAACCAAGATATGCAGAACAGGGAGGTGTTTCATTCCTACCGAACGAGCATGGTTAACCCGACAATAAGAGAAGTGACGGTACCCATGACTATATACCTAAAATGTTTTAAGTTAGATTAGGAAAAATGCCGCGTTCGTGAAATATTCTTGCTATGACGCGGTAAGGAATACGATATTTTTATGTATTTTTTAAACCTGAGACTAGAATACTAAAAATTTTAGGTATTCTAGTCCTCAGTTTTACATTGATCTTTGTGGTTTATTGCCTCGTGGTATGACATCGAACTGCCTCAGTGCAGTGTGAGCGATACTCACGTGATTGATACACTGTGGTTTGATATATTTAGTTGGGCCACAAAAATACTATAGACTGAGCTTATAACAATGCTTGTAAACATTCTATTGAAAATTTATATAGCTACCAATCTCAGCCGTATATTCGGGATCTGAAGTGACGGGTATGTTACTCGGACAGGCGAAACGTAGGGGTTTTTCATTTAGGGCCTAAAATGTAACACAAAAAAAACTTAGTTAACACCTTACTCAAACCTGGATCATCCGGTATAAGGGCCCTTAAGGTAACACCTAAGTTTCATAGGAATGTAGTCTCTCTTCCAGATGTTCCACTTTGCCAAATTGTTTGCCATGAAATTAATAATTTAATTGTCTCAAAGCTGCTGCGCACGTTAGAAATGTTAACTTGGGTTTAACATTCGTTTAAAAAATGGGGAAGGCCTATTCTACAAAATAATTGACAAAAAGTGGGTAGCAGAAAGGACAAATGGGGGTCTTGTGTAGCTGAAGATTGTAAAAGGGGGTAATACACTGCAAAAACTGGAGTGCTAACTTTAACACCATGGGTGTTAATTTTAACTCCCTCCTGGAGTCAATCGGGGACTGCCCCTCGAGTTGGATTTACACCATTCGGTGTTAATATCACAATGGTAGTGTTATAATAAACAAATTGTGGTGTTAGATTACACTGATTGGTGTTAATTTTACACCATATCAGTGTTAATATTTTTTAACACGGCGGGTGCCAAATGACTATGGTGAATTTAAACACGTCTGAGTCAATACAGGACCGCTCCCTCTGTGTTAATTAACACCAAACTTTGGTGTTCACATTTACAGACACCTACATGGTCTTTTCACACACGAGGAATCAATTTCAAAATATGAACCCCTGTACAAATCTTTTCTTTTGCCCCCTCTCTTATGACCACTTGAGCCTTAAGAATCGCGTTTTTATTGGTTCCTTCATCTGTCAACAGTCTACTCTGATAAACGTAATTTTGTACTGAAATTACAACGCAGTGCATGGGACACTGGGTGCTACAAAAATGCTCATAATATCAACCAGGCGAGAATAGCTAGTGAACCATAACAAATCTTGTGTCTAGGATCACGAAATGCCCCTTTAAGCTACACTGTTAATTTTTCGTAAGTTTTACCAGACGCTATCTTTTAAATTATTATGGCGGTCGGTTAAACACGGTTATTCAAACGTGATCTTCTGCTTTGTTACCGATATCAACAATAAAATTACTATTTGGAAGCCTAAAAACGGTAATAAAAATAACGGTAAAAGTTCGGTAATGCGACCACACGTTTTGAAAACGAGTTAGTATAACGCTAAACGTTATCGATATTCCCAGTAATATACATGCTTGTTAATTTTACTGGTTTTTAATGTAAGAATATAAACTATGAAAATCTTTTTGTCTTCTAAAATGTGTTTTTTAAAGCGGCACCGGCATGGGACATTTTATTAAAAAAAAAATATTCAATGCTTTTTATTGAGCACTGTTTTTTCCACCCCCACAAACCCACCCACCACTAATTCAACACCCACCCATCACCCAATACAGGTATAGAGAGATGTATGTATATAAATAGGAGCAAATGCGCTTTATGCATCAAATTGTTCATTATAGTGAAGAGTCAACTGATTCGAGTTCCCTATTCTTATCGTTGTAGCCGGACTAGGCGTAGGCCTACGCCGGACTATTAATTACTTCTACACAGGGTAGAAGTAATTTAGTCGGAGTATAATAGTACGGCTACAATGGAAAGACTAGGGCAATCGATTTAGTTGATTCTTCAAGCAACTAGGTTCACGCTGTACCGTATCGTTAGGAGCCCGGAATATGGCTCCAGCCGGGACTATATCTGGATTTCACCCGGACTGTACATTGTGAATAGTTGTATAGCTATTTTCTGTTTAACAAAGCAAAGGCAAATAAACATCAGTTTTAATTTAAAGTATCAGTTTATTAACGAAAATTACTGACTCAGACTGCATAGAATGCAGCTCCATTGCTAAAAATTCCTAAAAATGGATGCCAAATTTGTGATTAGCCAATTTAAAGAAGAAGAAACCTTGCCAAACGTTTAAAAGTCTGTACTATGGTAGGCCTATGTCCCCAAATGGGCTGGGTTGAATAAACATGTGTGAATTTTGGTAAAAGTAAAACAAAAAATTCTGAAATAGGAAAAAAAATCATGAAATCTACGTCATAGCAGTTAGAATACATGGAGATATTTGGCCAATATAGGCCCAATATATATCAATATCGGACCAGTCTTGGCTTAACAGTTATCGGTCCACTATTATTTGCTCATCGGCCCAAAATTGGAACCAATAATTGGGCCCGGGCCAATGATGGCCATATGGGCCAATTCTTGGTAATAGGTATTGAACCATATGGGAGAATATATCAATATTTTTTATTGGCAAACTTATATATATTTCAACCTGCGAATTAAATAAATTACTTAAATATTGGAGGCTAGGTCAAATAGGGTTATTTTTTTTATTGAAATTGGTATTAATAGATTAATATTTTTGGAAATGTTGTGTTCTGATCAAAACAATCGTCATTGAGATCCCAGATTTTAGTTATTGCGTATGTTTTGATTGTTTCTCACCCCTGCGATTTTTAGCAAAAAATAGCTCTTAAGCAATTTGGCCAACGTTATCCCAATGATTGGCTCTATATTGGCTGGTGGTCGATTGCCAATATGATGCGCCATATTAGACATAAAAGGAGAGAAGTGAAGCCGATATACTACACTGCCACTGGAAAACCCAATAGTGCCACCAATATACGGTAGACACGTGATGGCGATCCAAGTTACCGATGGGGAACCATTATTGAGCCAATATATGCGTGCTAATTCTAAGGTTTTGTTGGATAATGGCAATTCAATGGCCTTATTCACATTGCGAGGCTTCCGAATTTGGAAAACCATTTTAAACTTTCAGAGGGTATGTACGGGGTTAGAATAGTCTGATTTCGGTAAGTGGTAGTTTATTTAGGATGTCATATTTAGCATAGGGGGTTTACACCCCAGTAATAAGTAATGTCATAGGGGCCTATATGTGATTTATGGTGAAAAATGACAAAACAAATTTCTTAAGGTTCTCGGCACTTTCATCTTAAACAAAATGTGTAGACCTATGCCTCAAAAGGGCGCAATTTCAGAAAATACGCTGAACTTATCTATTTGTATCCGGCTGGACTAAATTATAATCGGGGATCCTGATTATATATGAACTATGCGAATTCGTTGCATTCAAGCGTGTTGGATATTAGACGTTGTCCCGAGCGTTAGGAATCAAAGCTAGTTCAAGAGAAAATGGATATAAGAGTTTTGGAGACCTTGTAGATAAAGAAAATCACCGGACGAATCACATGCATGCGATGCAGTTCTGTCACTTTAATTATACAAATTTGCCATATTTTAGATCAATCGTTCATCATCAGTTAATGAGTCTTGATTTAAGTAGATTTCAGCTCCTTGGTAATTATGATCCGTTCTTAAGAATTTCAAAATCAAAGTGAAGTTTAAAATTTCTGCGAGTACGAGTATACATGTAGTTACTCCTAGTCTGTGGTGGTTAACGAATTATGGCAGCCATAAAGGCCATAACGTATGCTGCAAGCGTTGCGAGAAAAGTAGCAACGCGTTGCGACAAAGAAGCAAAGCGTTGCGACATTCGGCAACGCGTTTTGCGACGTCGGACAATCAACAATCATGATTTTCTGTTGACCGTATTTCAAAAAATAACCCACAAACGCGTTGTAGATACTTTGCAACGCGGTGCACAAATTCACAACGCGTTGCGAGCTTCACAACGCGTTGCACAAACCTTCGCAACGCGTTGCGGCAATACGTTTTTAATGCCCCCCTTATTGCCTTCACAACGCGTTTTTTGTGAAGTTTTTTTGAAACGTTGTGTGAAGCTCGCAAAGCGTTGTGAACGGCTTGCAACGCGTTGGGTGAAGGCCATAAGGGTCATATTAACGTAAATTGCCCGCCACGCGGGGTTGTGGATCTATTTTTTTTGGAAATACGTCACTGCAATGCTGATTTTTGATTGGCGCGACCCCGGCAACGCGTTGTGCCGAAATGTCCGCAACGCGTTGCCGAAAGTCGCAACGCGTTTTGCCCAAAAATGTCGCAACGCGTTTTGCTACTTTTCTCACAACGCGTTGCGGCAAAATACGGTTTATAACCCTTGTGTGTGGCTTTTGTGAACCTTCGCAACTCGGTTTGTGAGTTGCCAACGCGGTTTGTGGAAGGTCGCAACGGTTGTGAAGGCTTGCAACGCGTGTGAGTTTCCACAACGCGTGCATAGAGACTTTGCAAACGCGTTGTGGGTATAATTTTGAAATACGTCACAGAAAAAAATTCGTCATTCTAATGGCCGACGCCGGCAACGCGTTGCTACTTTCTCAACAACGCGTTCTGCGGCAATACGTTATGACCCTTGTGGGCTTTGTGACCTTCGCCAACGCGTTGTGACGGTTGCAAACGCGTTGTGAAGGTCTCGCAACGCGTTGTGAAGGCTTGCAACGCGCTTTGTGAGTTTCCACAACGCGTTGCTAGATACTTTGCAACCGCGTTGTGGGTTAATTTTTGAAATACGTCAGCAGGGGAACAATTACGTCATTCTTAATTGGCCGACGGCAGCAACTCGTGGCTACTTTCTTGCAACGCGTTGCCGGAATGTTGCAACGCGTTGCTGAAATGCTCGCAACGCGTTGCTGAAATGTCGCAACGCGTGCGTGCCAACGTTATGGACTTTATGGCTTGCCATAAAACGATAGTGGATTCAAAATAATCTACAATTGGCCAAGAGATGGTACTATACCGTATTGTCATACGCAATCAGACGGGGTCGACGCGTATCTCTCAACCTAATCGAGAGATTTATATTAGCTATGAGGAATTAACATATCACGACACGCGAATTGACCAAATATGATGGAATTGAGATTTTGGAATATTAGGATTGTTTATTCCACCGAATATTTAGTGAAAATTATATTCGGATTTTTAAATCTTTTAAAGGATATAATTTTTGTTTCGGTGCGAATCAAAACTAACAGAGATGAAAAGGATATGCAAAGAGGCGAATCTCAGTCTTCATTCGCCTGTTGATACATGCATTGGACATTGTGGTACACACTACTGAGGAGCCATTCATTAAGCAACTGAGCTGTCTTCTGAGTTGGTCCACCCAGACTGTACGACTGTCCCAGATTATTGTAACAAAGTTCTACTACAGTAAAGTGGAATATTTGAAAAAAAAAGATATAAATTAATTAGTAATAAGCAAGATAAGTTTAGTAGGTTTCTCCTCTATACAAAAAAAAAACGTTTGCGTAAAAAAGAAGCCTTGTGGTGAACTTCGAGGGTGGTTGTCCGCTACAATTTTTTTTTAATTTTAGGCTGAAATGATGGTAGGCCTAGATTCATTTTATAACCCTATTAAAATGAAATGTTTGTTCTCTGCTAGTTTACAATTTACACATTTTCAGGCGTGACGGGTTCCCTTTCATCCCCACCGAAGGAACTGCATTGTAAAAAAATCCACCGTATTTTTACAGTGAAACCGTAAAATAAGCGGTTTATTTACTGAAAATTTTACTGTCGGACCGAAGTTTTACGGTGAAATACCGATAAACAAACCATACTACCAGCGTTTGACTCCCGGGTTTGACTGATGAATACCGTAAAAATTACGGTATAGCCCGTCACATTTACAATTTTATACCTTGGAACTGAGTTGCCACAAATTTACCGGTAAATGCCATTTTAACGGTAAAATACCTTTTCATTAATTCAAGGAATTGGATTCCAAGGGGTTAAGGCTATATCTTACATATTGTTGATTGATATGTTAATGTCTATGTAAGTGTTAAACACGATATTTTTGTCTCGGTCCTTCTGACCCAGTCAAAGGCCCGTATGAACACTGCGTCAATTTCCCATTGCCCCGGGAGGCCAATTCTGTTAAATGTCAAACGTGACAGCAATATTATTCATTTCCGATTGATTTTGAATGAGACATGAGTACATTTGACATCCTACCCGTCTTATAATTGCAGGCCTGGCAGTCATGCACATGTTAGAGCGATAGCCAAGATTGATCACTCAACCAATAACGATCTGTTGACCGATATGGCGGTGGAGGATTTTCCAGCATTCGGAAAACGACGATTGTCCGTGGCCAAACAGAAGACCTTCCACACCCAGGTGTCCACTGTCGTTAGGATATTCATCAGTTCAACAGTTTACTGGTAAATAGATTAAATGCTCAATTTGTGTATCTTCTCTATATATTATAGATAGCTAGCTATACAATATTACAGGACTATCTTTGAGTTAAAGTGTCTCAGTTGCATTCGAAAAGCGTAAAATTGTCCAACGGTGCTGAATGCACACAGACCTGCCATTTGGAACATATATCTAATTCTATGGTATTCAAAAGCATCAAGCCAAAGCCTCCCAGAGTTGTCTAGATACTGAAAGACGTTTTCCCCCACAATTGCTCAACTGTAGGAGCGTAAATCTAGCTACAATATTACGACTATCTTTGAGTTAAAGTGTCATATCCATTACGGAAAGTGCGTAAAATGTCAAATAGACCTCACGCGTCTACGCTCTTCCGTGGAATTCCATAATTGCCCACTTTTGGTTGGGGTTTTAAGTCCCATTCTATTCTAGTCTTTTTCACAGTATAATGAAAACATTCTTCTCCTTATCGTAATCGAAACAAAGTGTTTATCAAAGGATCCAGCCAGAGGGGTATAAATGTCTGGCTGCTTCACTGAATTCTGCAAGTCCCTTGTCACAGGTGCATCATGGCATTGTTGCTCCAGCATTGGGCAGACCAAGAGATGTTTCCATTATCTGTTGTGCAGTTCCGCATGCACAGGTAGTGTCCTGATCTGCTTCCAAGTAGCCCCCACTTCTGCAAGGAAACCTTGGTGGTCGGGTTCTGGTTCTCAATCGGTGAAGCAAGTCTTCTTTCCACAATGCGACTCGCTTAGAGACTGTTTCAAGGGGTTTAACTTTGCTTAAGAAACTCTCTCGTGGGATGTTACGCGAGTTTAACAACTGGTCTCTGTCCAGATATTAGGTGCTACACAATATAGATACGGGCACGTCGCTCTTGCATTGCTCGCGACACTACGACGGATGTCTTGTGAGCAATTCCTGCTAAGATGTATAAGTTGTCCGTTGGTGTTGGGCGAAAACATCCTGTGATAAGCCGGCAGGAGGCATTTAACCTGCTGGATCAAGCATCTTGGCATGGGGTGATCTTTCCCATACATGGCAAGCAATAAGAGTAGCACAGGGCAGGTGCCGCATCTTAGGTTATCACCCAAACGGCATTCCCTCACAAGACCGAATTCTTCAAAGACCGACAAATTATTCTCATGAAATTCCATCATAAGGATTTAGATTAAGTCTCACTTCCGTATGACCGTCTCCTGTTCGTCTGTACCGCATTTTGTAAGATGGTACTAACACACTACACAGCGGGGTGTGGCACCAACAGGGAGCTAGCAGATTCAACAATGACTCGCGCTGGATGTCAATAAAAGAGGGACATTCATGATTTACGGCGCATTTATTTATTTACTTACTTTCAGGTGAAATATTTTCATTCGTTTCTTTCCTTTTCTGTTTACATTTAAATTTCCTTTTTCCTAAATCACACTGTTAACATGTTTTACGTGTCTTTTTTCTCTTTATTTTCTCTCTTCCCATTGCAAAAAAGGCATCTGAATTCGCACATTTTCACATTTTTCCTGTCATCAAAACTATATCTGGGCACTCGCGTACAACATTATTTACTACGTTCATTAACTAATCACATAAAACCACCCCTATGTGTATGTGTATGTGTGCACCGTTGTGTATTTACATTAACACACATCTTGAACGTCACTATTTTTTTTTCGAAGCGTCTCTCAAATCCACTTAATAGGATAATCCCCGGAGATTATAGTTCGGTCTTCCAAAATTCGGTCCTCTGGAGGGTCACCTATCAAACAACGAGACAAACGGATTAAAATTCGTACAAAGAATTCGTAAGTAGTAAGTAAGAATTCGTTCGTTCGTTCGTTCGTTCGTTAGTAGTAAGTAAGTAAGTTAAGTAAGTAAGTAAGTAAGTAAGTAAGAGTAAGTAGTAAGTAAGTAAGTAGTAAGTAAGTAAGTAAGTAAGTAGTAAGTAAGTAAGTAAGGTAAGTAAGTAAGTAAGTAAGTAAGTAAGAAAGTAAGTAGTAGGCCCTAAGTAAGTGTGTTGGTGAGTGGGTGGGTGGACGAGGATATGTGTGGATGGGGTACGAATGTTTATGAAATGAATATTCACGCTGGCATGATCGGTTTTTTGCGGAACTTTTGACCTATGCACACACACTTAATTCAATACACTTTACTCAAACATTATAACAGTCTCAATCGGGAGTGAAAAAAAAATGCGCCAAATACAATTCGACATGTTCGATGGGCGTAAATGTTAATTTCACGTCTCTTGTACAATGTAGGGGTCACGGGGTCGCGAAGTCGCAACGAGATTCATATGTTTTAATTTGGTTTGATTTGAAATGGTTAGAGCTTAAAGCATAACAGCACATTTTTTGGAAGAACGCCCTTCTTTTTCAAAATGTGCATATTTTTGCCACGTTGTTGCTGTTAATTGTTAGAAACAAAAGGCGTATTTTTTAAAAGAAAGCGATTTTGTAATTCGAATCGGGATCCCCCTTGGCGGAACTGATGAAAAACGACAAAATTTTCGTCCCATTGCAATTGTGTGAAATTACTGCCACCCTCACGAAAATGACCTCTAACTTTACTGCCGGAACAAACGGAACAACTAATGGATGAGCGTGAGAACAAGGAAATGCTATTGTCCGGCTATTTCATATTGGAAGGCCTACGTTTCCAGCAGCCGTTTGAAGTATTATCTTGATCTCCGAATAATTATCCTAATTACAAAACTCCTTCTTTTACGATATATATAGATTGTTCGAGCTTTTACATTCAAATGTTTTTAGTTACTAGCTAGTTACGATTTGAAACTGTGACAATATCTCAATATTTTTGGAAATGGGGGGCGCTTTGAAAAAAATGTGCTGTTAGTCTTTAAATAGTGACCGCTTTGCTTTCCTCTTTAAAGGTTTTCCTTTCAAATCAACAAAACAGACACAGTTGAGGAAGGAACAGATTGATTAAGGAAGTGTTTCCAGATGTGAGGAGTTATTGTCAAAACAGGGGCCTTGATTTCGAAGTCGTAGACATGAGATGGGGAGTACGAGACACGGCCACGTCCTGATCACTTAACATCTGAACTCTGCCTGCGAGAGATTGAGAACTGCAAAAGGCTTTCATTGGGCCCAAACTTGGTTGTAGTTGAAAAAGAGCAAAGAATAAAACACACTCCCACGTTTACAGCACACACACGTTAGGGACCCCTAAAAATTTTGTCTTGTCAGCTCAATTGAGTTTCCTCAGAGAGGGAAGGTTGCCAAAATCATTTGTATATACATGTAGTATGTGTTGTATTGTGGGTGGGTGTGTGGTGTGTATGTATGTATGTAGTAAGAAAACCTATATATTAGAGGACATTTTTATTGAAATTGCTATTATTAGAGACCTCGTTGGGAAATGTGAGGACCTTTTAGAGGGTCCCTCACCACTTTTTTTTTAAATTTTTTTTTTTTATTGTTTTTAAAAGATGTTAATCTGCATGCATTTAGAAACTCGTATACAGATTTTGAAAAGGCCTCACATTTTTCTGTTTAGGTTAGGGTTAGCGGTTAGGGTAGGGGTAGGATTAGGGGGAGGGTTAAGGGTTTAGGGTTAGGGTTAGGGTTAGGTTAGGGCTTAGGGTTAGGGTTAGGGTTAGGGTTAGGATAGGGTTAGGGTTTAGGGTTAGGGTTAGAGTAGTGTTAGGGTTAGGGTTTATCGTTAGTTGTAGCGGTTAAATACCCTAACTCTAACAATGACCCTAACCCTAAGTACTGGGCAAGTAGATCACTCGGCTTTTGCCCTAACCTAAGTCAATGGGGGCAAGTAGATCACTCGGCTTTCGCCCTAACACAAGTCACTGGGGCAAGTCGATCACTCGGCTTTCGCCATAACCCTAAGTCACTGGGGCGAGTAGATCACTAGACTTTCGCCCTAACCCTAAGTCATGGGGCGAGTAGATCACTGGACTTTCGCCCGTAACCCTAAGTCACTGGGCGAGGAGATTCACTCGGCTTGGCCATACCCTAAGTCATTGGGGCGATTAGATCACTCGACTTTCGCCCTAACCCTAAATCAATGGGGCGAGTAGATCACTCGACTTTCGCACCTACCCTAAATCACTGGGGCTAGTAGATCACTGGACTTTACAGGCCTGCGGCGCCGCAAACCTGTTAAAACTTTTACCCCATAATTTCCCTCATTTTTCAAGCCATGCCCTCTTAAAGGGGCTATCGGTCTGCGACGCTAGCGAGTTATATAAATAAAATATTAGATTAGTAAATTTATAGGCCTGCGGCGCAACCAAACAGTTGGCTAAGCGTCTTATCGCGCCTGCGGCCCAAAACAGTTGGCTAAGCGACTTTATAGGCCTGCGGCGCAAATAGGTGGCTAAGCGATCTTTATAGGCCTGAGGGTCGCCGCAATCGAGGTTGGCTACGTGCTCTCTTAAGGCCCCTGCGGCGCAATCTAGTTGGCCTAAGCGTTCTTTATAGGCCTGCGGCGCAAGCTAGTTAGCTAAGCGACTTTATAGGCCTGCGGCGCACACCTTGTTAAAACTTTTGCCCCATAATTTCCCGCCTTCTTCAAGCCCTGCCTCCTTTCAGGGCTATCGGTCTGCGACTGCAACCGAGTTTAATTTATATATAAAAATATTGATTAGTTAAAATATTTCGTTTAGTAAATTTAGTGGCCTGCGGCGCTAGACTGTTTCTAACAAAATAAAAAAAATATCACCAACTAAAAAATGCCCTAACCCTAAGTCACGGGGCAAGTAGATCACTCGGCTTTTCGCCCTCCACCTAATCACTGGAGCGAGTAGGTTGAGTGATTCACTCGGACTTTCGGCCCTAACCCGAATTCATGGGGCCGTAGATCACTGGACTTTCGCACCTAACCCTTAAGTCACTGGGTGAGTAGATCACTCGGCTTTCGCCCTACCGAACCCTAAATAACGGGGCGAGTAGATTCACTCGGCTTGTTCGCCCTACCCCTAAGTCACTGGGGCAGTAGATCCGCGGACTTTCGCCCAAAACCTTTAGATCACGAACGAGTAGATAACCTGGCCTTTATAGGCCTGCGGCTCCGCAACCCTCTCATAAAAATTCATGTAACGAAGCTGCATGAAGATGGACGTTGAAAATCGAGAAGAGGCAGAAAATCGAAAGAAAGAGGCAGGGAAAAAGTTAAGAAAGAGGCGAAAAGTGGGGCTCATAATATTCATAAATCTAATAAAGATTCAGAAAATCTATTAAATAGTCATGACATAGTAAGAATAATAAAAATCTCATAAATATTCATTCATTCGTTAAATTTATAGGCCTGCGAAGCAAAAACAGTTAGCAAGCCGAATTTATAGGCCTGCGGTGCAAGCTTGTTAACACTTTAACCCCATTAATTCCCTCATTTTTCCAGCCCTGCCCTCTTTAAGGGCTATCGGTCGCGACGCGAGCGAGTTATATAAAAAAATATAGATTAGTAAATTTATAAGCCCTGCGGCGCAAGCTAGTTGGCTAAGCGTTCTTTATAGGCCTGCGGTGCAAGCTTGTTAACACTTTAACCCCATAATTTCCCTCCTTCTCA
>JAMKCH010032527.1:0-54479 GCA_023653785.1 Ophioderma brevispina
CAGAAAAAAACTTAGGACCCACATGATGTAGACAGATTGGGGCCAAAGGTCTATGGGCCAATTTTAAAGGGCCTTCTTTAAAATCGATCGATCACTTATAACGTCCACAAATCACTTGTATAATCACTTGAGACTGGCCAGAGAAACACTACCCTAGACATGTATTGTATTGTATACAACTTGGAATCAAATTCAAAAAATCAAAAAATCCACAAAACCTATTCCTTCAATCCACCAATTATTAACATAGGGCATTCCTATGAATCGAGAAAAGAAACACACATTCATCTATATTATGTCAAAGGAATTTAATTATGAAATCCAAGTTATTCATAATGGATAATAATTAATCTTTTCAACTTCTAATAATTATATTGTCTTCTACCCCACAATTCTACAGAGGAATATCAACAGTAATAACATCTTGTGGAGGAGCATTACCATGGATCATTACAGTTCTACAGACAAACTTTAACTACTCAAAGAAGATTTCATTGAGGCTAACACCAATAACGCGACTCTTGAGGTGGCCAATGGGATTATCAGCGATATCAAAACCACCCAAACAACCAAACACCCCACCACAACCACCAAAAACCAGCTAAGACAGCAAATCCAAAGAAACCAACTCGCAACCAAAATCCAACATCAAGCAAAGCCGCCCCAGCAGTGACACGTAACTCAACAAAACTAAGACTAACTATCTTAATCCAAAAACCCAACAACTAGCAGGGGACATTAAAATCCTGCAGTAAAGAAGGTTTGAGTGATTACATATGTAAACAGCGCTGACCAAAACCCCTGGAAACAATTCTAAGGTACACAAATATGCCTTAAAGTGAGAGGCTACAACCCACGTTGTACAGGATCACATTTGTCAACTGATCTTAAACAGTTGAAAATCTATCAGAATCAATTTGGTTCACCAAGAGGATTCCAAAATGATTCATTGTAGCTTGTCACTTTAGTCAATCAAACCTTCTTTACATCAAAAATGTGTTGCAACGTCTGCCAGATCCTAAGTTAAGACTCCTGTTTCAATTCTGTAAGGAACTGCTTTATAAATGCTCCCACGACTATTGCTCACATATCCACACACAAATGATAGCCTTCAACCGTTATAGTTTCAAATTTTCATTTTCAAAGGCGAAGAGAGAAAAACACTTTGTTATATTACCTTTCAGATTTGATTCTCACTGAATATAGCGCTGGAAACAAAAAATTATATCAGTTTTAATAAACATAGGCGATTTAAAAACAAGACCTATACCACCTACGTGGAAAGACAAGAACTATATACCAGATTCCACTTCAATAGAGCAACTGCTTTAATTGTCGTCATATTTCACATTTTATAAACATACTTAAACCTTAATCACAAAATAAGAATGACAAAACTAAGAATATTGCAAAACTTTGTTCTTTTTGTCTTGAAAAACGAATGCAGATTATCTGAATATCACGATGATGCAAATCCAACACGTCTTCAACCTCGCAAATAGCGTGGGATAAACAAAAAATCGCTTTGCAATGCATTACAGAAATTGAAAAAAACATCCAGCCAATTGCCACGTTTCATAGTAAATAGGAGATTAGATGTCACATTTTGATATGCATTTCAAAATAATAATAGTTTATGCAACTTCTGCTCAACAAACCCAATTTTTGAAATCGCAGGACTAGACCTTTCTTTAAACTCTAGCTAACAAACATTGCTTCCTAAAATTACCACAGATTCCATTTCTTTAAAATCCAAAAATCCTCTAATCATGACCAAAACCTTAGCAACAAAATTTGCAATCAAAATCATCAACCAATTGCATTCCCAAAAAAACCTTGTAAATTGCATCAACATTTAATTGCCATAACCTCATTTATTTAATATGATCAAAATATTCCTTGCACTAATTGGAAGCAACCCAACATCAACTTTTTTGCATTTACTTGAACAAAACCACAATTTCAAAACAATGCAATATCAAATGTTTAAAACAAAGTTATTGTAGTAAAATATTACACATCGATGGTTCAGTACAGTAACATTTAAGACTTTAAAAATGATACAACAGTTTTGAGTTGTTACATTATTGTCCTATCAATTACAACCTTCTGGACTCGACCTTCAATTTGCCTTATTAAATTAACTAGTATGGTTTATTCTTTTTAGGCCATCCATTACTATTTATTGCACCCTACAAAATAAACCTTAGAATTATCCCATTTGACCCATTAAAAAGAACACTTCAGGCATATCATAGTATTAAACTTAAAATACCACTTCAGCTAAGGTATGTAATCACAGCAATGTAACGCATGGAATAGATATTAACAAAAATTATTATTTATAATCAGGCTTCCTCCAAGTGGTGCAAAGACATCTTTGTATGTGTACGGTAGTAATTCCTCCAATGTAAATACAATATTATTTTTGATATTGCATCGCATCCAGCCATTTTTGATGACTGATAAACTTATGGACTACAACATGTCACGCATGTTGATTTGAGTCAGCATATATTTTATAATATATGATATTGATGTCTCTCTTTTCGTATGATCAAGAGTCATTTGCACTCGCTAGAAAAAATGTTGTAACTCCGTCTTCGACTTGTACAATTGAATTTTTTCTAGCACTTGCAATATCTCTTGTATCATACTCAAAGCCATTCAATATTATCAATTATTGTAAGCCATCAATACCATGCATTGCCATCTGGCACAGGTAACCCTTCAGGCAAAATAAGCTCATTTTGGTTAATTTCCAGCATTTTTTGGCACACTTGACCTTTGACAACCCCTTCAAATTTCTGACCTCAATTAACCTCACGTGCACCACCAATATATAATTAACTGCCAATAAATTCGGTGCTCATCTAACAACAAAAACATTCACGCTATTTCAATTGCTACAACAATTAACACCAAAATCAACATATGTGCAAACATCCTTAACCTAGCGCTATGACAATTATTTCATTTTGTTTCATATCTGAAATTAAACTTCCAATGTCTTATGAGTTCTATTTTGTGCCACCTACCAAAATTGGCACAGCCAATTCATTGCGTTACACTGGATGAGCTAATGCTAAATGAGCTATTGCCTTACGAATGTTTCACTCCTTGCTAAAAACCTACATTTTAGATTGCATTTACCAACTGTTAATATTTTAATGATTTCAAGTTCACCCCAATGCATTTCATGTTCTGCCACCATACCAATACACCCTATATGCACACTTCAAGCTGTTCACTGCGTTACCCTTGAATATCCACTGTTATTGTAAACAAAACCAATCATCTGTAACATCTTTTGACCTGTCACCCCTTAAAATCTCGGACCCACTTACGGGTCATTGAAAACTCACACGCAGGCTGTCTGGGTCCAGATTCCCCAAATTCAATTAAACAATCAAACATTTAGATGCTACTAAATATATTGTCCCTTCTTCACACCGCAATGCTTATATGAACAAATTTGACTATAATCCCATCTTGTCAAATATTCCCATTTATGATTCAAGTAATTACAGCTGAACAACATCCCCAACAGTATTCAACCATTATCAATCGGAAACACCTCTTTTTGTACAAATAACACACTTCAAATATTGCTTTGTTAAGACTTCATATTGATTGGTCACACATCCTACATGCCAGCTATCAAGACCTCATAATAAAATCATCATTTCCATGCCAATCTCTCCAAGTCAGCTGACCTACTCTAAATTCAAATGTAGAGCACTGTTAACTATCATCGTAGAGATTTTAATATCATTCTAAATGTGTTGAAAGCCAACCCTGGGAAAATTATCAGACTAAACATACAATACATTTAACAATACAATTGGATCATTTTGCCATGGTGAATAATCGTCTCGCTACGAATTCAAAAATATTGGGACTCAACTCCATTTCTCCCAATATTTTTTGCAAATCATAGCTCCACCAATTAATTCACCTTATACAATCAATTTTTAAATCATACCATCTACTTGGCATCAACCAGTCCACAACCAAACATAATCTCATTCGTCTGATTCGGAACCAAAAGAATTACCCAAATTTAAGCGACAAACCAAAACTAACGTGCTCTACATTAGCTCAAATGTAAATATGCTCAAAATATTTCTGCAAGCTCAAACATGTATATAACATATTTTTATCCTCATCCTGTACTTATTTAAACATAACCGTAAATCTGCCAGGTTTGATCCGTCCAAACGCATGTTTTAATATAATTTAAGCTTGCCAAACTACATAAGACCTATTTTTTTTGTACTTGATCCCAGATATACATCATGAAAACCAAGAAATGTGTTCCGACTTAATTCATGTCTCCAAATCTTAACAGCTGAACTTCGAATTCTGGTGGGTGCGACAACTCTAGAGTTTGTATAAGAGATAGGCCTATTTTCCACACAACCTGTGGAAAGTTAGACAATACCCTCTTACAACTGCACCCTCAAACACAAGTCCTAAGGATTAGCACAAACTAAGGCTTGATATTCCTTGCATCCACCACTACCCACGCACCACTTAAAGGCCAATTACAATCGTACAAAGCCCAATTTTCCACAATTAAATGACATGGAAAATTGTGTTGCGCATTGCCTGTAAGCTATACCTGGCGAGTACCATGTCTCCGAAGACTTTCCAACAACCGTTATTTATATCCTTATAATTTGAACTATTATATAACACCAAAAAAATATTGCTGTCGTTTGATTGGATACTAAATAATAGCATCGCGTGATTTAAAATCTTCCAAACAATTCCTCCAAACACGATCAATAAAAGAGGAAATTCCATAAAAGCTACTACTTCCCCCAATCTATCGAATATTCATTTTATGCGAACGGTTTACCCTGCATAGTATCCTTGATTAGCCTCGATTTGCAAAAACAAGCCTAGGACCTCAGTCAAGGCTTGGGCTAAGTTTTTCTTTTTTCAAATGACTGCAATATTTTCTTTTATATTAAACAATTATGGACTGCTCTAGGATGTCGCAAATTGTGCAAAATACCTCCCCTCAGTGACTGGAAGCCTTGGGCCTATTATTTTCTCTCAATACTCGCTTGCCGAAAATACTTCCGTCTTGCCGAAAATATAACTCAGAAGTCTTCAGGTTCAACGAAGGTCATGTGAGGTACCCATTGGGTATAAACAATGACACGTAGAATGGGGTTGATACGTAAATGTTAAAGGGCCACAAGGTCATTCGAGGGGTCATTCATCAAGGTCACAGTAGGATAAACCTTGGTGTTTCGGCAATAGAGAGTAACATATTCCTGCACCTTGGTGGGTGGGTGCCCCTTGACCGTGCCGAAATACCAAGTTTGTATTGCTTTGTAGATCGAAGGTCATCACGGTCATTCAAGGTTCAAAGGAGATCAAATGGAGTAAACGTATGTGTATGGAATGAATAATTAAATATGTGGTCAATTGGTTGCTGCCGAAAAATTTTAAAGCTCAATGACACCATCGTCTATATACCAGCGTTCCCCAGTTTCGCAATCACCTGAATTCGCGATCACCGGCATATGACCCCAGGTTTTGTGAATCGCCGCCACCCTCCAAGTTTTCATGTCCTACACCAACGTTATTATTCCATTTGACCTGGAATGACCCCTGAATGCCCTTTAATCCCACCATTCTCAATCACACGGTCAAGAGCACCCCCAATTTTCAAGAACGTGCACCCTCGATCTCCAAACAACGTTTAAAAGCCTCATTCAACTTGAAAATACCCCTGCTGACTTTGTCGTGACCTACATTTTTTCAGCATCAAAAATCGACGTCACCCGCCAAGATTCATGTCCATACACCAATGCTTACCCTATTGACATTCTTGACCTTGAAATTACCTCCGCTGACCTTTGGATCCATTAACCAATACCAGACTCAGTTTCACACGGTCGGTCACCCACCCACCGGTTTCAGAATCGGTGCGACCCTCGGCTCCGAGCACAAAAGCGAGGAGGTCCATTTGACTTCTTTGAACCTCAAGTACCACCCATGACCTGTGATCCCTAACCATACAAACTCAAACTTATCGTTCGATCAAGGAAACACCCGCCCACCAATTCAGGACCGTGCGGCCTCGGTCTCCCAGAACATAGACACGGTCAAAACACAGGCAGATAGACAACCCACCGGTATTAATATGTATTAATACCGGTTGTCAAAACCATTCTGTCCGTGTGTCTGACCACAGCTAGTTCCTCAGAGCCCAAGGGTCGCATGGTCCCGAAAACTATGGAAAGTGGGTGAACACCAAATTCCTTGACCAAACTAAGACCAAAAGGGTTTATATTGTCTTGAATCAAAACGTCCTCATTGGTCCACGTGAGGTCAAACAAGGTCACATGAGCACATCTTTTTTCTCAGAAACCGAGTTGCGCTATGTTGAGAAGGTGAGCCTTGATGGTCGCAAATACTGACATTGTATTGGTTAGTGGATAAACTTAGAAGTTGGGCTGCTCTTGTGCCAAAAAATTTGCAAGGCAGGACAAGGTCATCAAAGGTCATTCAAGGTCAATTGAGGTCAAGTGTTGTTTCTCGAAGACCAAGGTCGCCCATTCTCTACACTTAGTGGGTAAGTGCCCCATACGCCCGAACCCCCGGGTTGTTTACTTATTGATCAAGTCCATCTGGCGTCATCCGGTCAAATAGGGTAAACCTGTGTATGGAAATGAAACTTGGGGATGGGGTTTGTTTTTATACCAACATTTCTAATGTCAGACAAAAATCCGTTCGGCCTTCAAGACCCATGCATTTAAACACATTTTAAAGACAGAATCGCATGTTCCTGACACTACATGGTGGGCCACCCCATGACCCGTCGGAAGACCGAGATGGTTATTGCTTATGAATGAAGGTAAATGAAATCAATAGGATAACATTGGTGTATGAACATCATCTTGGTAGGGTCCACTTTGACGCCGAAAATCTTAAAAGGCACAACAGGGTTATCGGAGTTTATTCAAGGTCAAAAGAGATCAAAAGGTAAATTTTCATTAAAAACCAAACTTGGTAGGCAAGGATGATTTTGTGCCAACTATTTGAAAAACACGCCAAGGTCCCTCAGGGTCATTTCTTTCTAATTTAATCCAATATTGTGGTAAAACATTGGCTTAAGGACTTTTACCTTGACACATAGAGTCGATTTTCTACTGCTGAATAGGTCAACGGTCACAACCAAGATCATCATTGGTCATTCAAGGTCCTATGGAGTACACTTTGTGTGATATGAACCGACACTTTGTGGGCGGAGTTGATTGCTGATGCGAAAAAATAGAACTCACAACACAGGTCATCCAGAATTTCCAAGGGCCAATGAAAACTGTATGGACATGAAGCTTGAAGGGTGGGGTTGGTTGTTAATGCCAAGCATTTTAAAAGGTCATTAGGCCCATTCAAGGTCAAAGAAACTACAAAACTCAAGGATACTCCAAACTTAATACAACTATACATTCCCTAACCCTCACACCACCACTTGATGGGTTACTGCATCATTGATGCACGCGTTCTAAATGGCGGACAGTGGCCAATTTTGAAAGACATCAAGGGTCTCTCAAAACTTCCAACAACCATCTTATGTATTTCGATGCTATAAGAATAACCCATATATGGTCATTTGGCCCTGTGGTACCACAGATGAAAGAATTTGTACTTTTTAAACATGGTGGATGGCGGCCCTATTGGATTTAGAGGCCATGATGATATCTGAACTTCATCAAACCCATTTTAATGGATTTGTTAGGCTAGATTAGTAGGAAATGAATCTTGTTTGTCCTTTTGGCGCACATCCGATACCAGAGATAACAGAATTTGTACTTTCCAACATGGCGATGTCGTCCATATCTGGATTTTATATAGATTAACCGATATTTGTATCGGACATCGAATCGAGGCCGATTTTGCCAAATCGGCAGAAAATCGGATCGGCAAAAATAATATCAGAGCCTGCCGATTCTTAGCCGTTGTCCTGAAGAATGAAAGGGACAAAGCAAAATAGGTATTTTTAAACATTTTTAAGTAGAAAATGGAACAATAGCTGCTCAAAAAGTAACCTTATCCGCTGAAATTCCTCATTTGAACTTGTAGCAAATGTGAACCGACACAATTTAATTAATTACAATCATCGTTGCCAATTCCTAAGTTAAAAAAATGTTCACCTATTCGATCATCGGATCATATCGGTGGATCTGCCGATACTACAAAAAGAATATCTGCCATCGGATCGGCAGAGGAAACCCTGATCAGTTTCATCTCTCAAGATTTGAGGTCAAGATGTCTCAACTTCATAAAACCCATTTTAATGGATTTGTTATGCTAGATATAGTAGGAATTACCTCTTGTTTGTCCTTTTGCCCATCCTATACCAGAGATACAACGAATTTGTCCGTTCCAACATGGCTGATGGCGGCCATATTGGATTTAGAGGTCACTATGATTATCTCACCTTCATACCACCCATTTTAATGGATTTTTATGCTAGAATTAGTAGGAAATGACATCTTTTTTGTCCTTCTAGCTCATTTTTGGCAGAGATATGATGATATATGTTTTTCAAATGGCGGATGGCGGCCATTTTGGTTTATGTCATATTTTGAACACTTTCATGGGACTTCGATTTATGAACTTCTTGATATATTGTTTAAGCTGACCTTAAACTCCCATAAAATGCTAAAAAACCTTCTGTTGCAATTTTTTGGGTCATGTGCTATCTTTTACTCTACTAATGTGTGGGCTAGAAGTAATCCTTGACCAATATTTTTATTAGTCCTTTTGGCTTGCTATAAACTTGTCAAAACTGTCTAGATGATAAATTGCTTTTTGAATCACAAAAACAACTGCAAAAATAGGAAAAAACAGAAGAACATTTATTGCTGTGGATCATATCCATACTAAAATATCAAGAATGCAAATATATATGATCTACCACAGTAAACAAACTAGTAAAAATATGGAATCATGGGTTTTTAGCTTTAATAATAGAGACTGCTTTTGAAATTCGTACAGTGTAAAATTGTGTTCAGTTACACAATTACAATGGCCATTTTTGTACACAACATATTCCGTACGTAGAAACTGTCCCTGTCAGACAGCATTCTGCAGTGTAAGCATGTGTGTGTTGTCACAACAATTTAATGCTGATACTGAATAGTTACTTACTGCATATAGTTAGACATGGCTTTCAGCCTAAGCAGTGCCAAGATGTGGTTTACGTCAGAAGTAAACATCATATTCATGTCTCGATCGTGAGCAATCAACATTAAACCTATAATTGAAACAATTTGGCCTAAGTGGCTAGTGAGGCCAGTATGGTAAATGATACCTGCTGATAAGTTTCATCAATTTGTTAATGGACTTTATTGCTGACGGATGGTGTTTCAGTATAAAACTTTTACAGCAAAGTCAAGACAAGTTTTCCCCCAATTAAATTATTGGTTCTTTGCTTGTCTTTACAGCTGATTCAAGTTTCACAGTCCTTTCATCAACCCTATTTTGGACCTCTACAAGTTGTGCCTCTCAGCTTCCTGGGATACCTGCCCCTCCCCAACCCCCCCCCCAACACTCCACCTCCCACCCCTCCACCAACCATACCCTTCCCAACCATCACTCCTATCCCAGTGCCTCAAGTGCCCTTCCACAACACCCTTTGCTTCCTCGACACCACTGCCTAGCCTTCAAAATTCCACAAACCGACACTATTTTCCAACCTCAAGTGGGAAACTTCTCCGACTAATTCAGAGATCGTTTGTACGACACTTCAAACCTCAACCACGCAACCGATGGTGACGACCACCAAGCCACCTACTACACCAAGAGAAGAAGACTCTTCAGAAGGAGAAGGAGATGCTGAAGCAGAAGCTAGCTCAATCTACAGCTTTGGGCCAAGAGCAGGGAGTGGGTGTGGGGTGGAATCCAATATAATGAGAAGAGGTAAGAATTTGCCTGTGTTGATCAGAGGGTATAGGTATACAATACTACATGGTTTTTAGGGAACGAGTGCAATCTATTTTTCCCGAGTGTACTGGCGACAGCCTCCCGCCCGAACCCGAAGGTTGAGGGTGGTAGGCCTGTAGCCAGTACCAGGAAAAAATAGTTACCACTATTCCCCAACATACATGTAGTCTTTGTTTTCTACAACTTCTAAATATTTATGATATACTGTTGCCATAAGAATTTTAACCATATTGGGTGTTGGACTTTGCTTTTAGAATTCGCCATCCCGTTACAAACCTCCCGCATAAAACATGGAAAATTGCCTCAACACATGAACAACTCGTCTAAGTCGGCAACAATTTATTGCTTTCGCTTCCTCCGCGAGAGAATTCCTCTTCCGTACAGTAGTCTGAAAGATGTTCACATGCAGCCTTCCTGACGACTGTGACTAGCGACTGTGTTTGCGGCATCTTTATTTGTATAACGCAGGCAATTCGTCGGCTGTCAAAGACCTGATCGACTATGGCGGCGGTACATTTGTGTTGTTGTTTGTTAACAACGGAGTAAGTTCCTTCTTTGTAGGAGAACCGTAATAACACAACTGCGTACAAAATGCTAACATAGATAACTTTGCCTCTGGGTACGATAATAGAGGGAAATAGTAAAAAATACCGGAGGGAAATAGGCTCAAATTCACTGATCTTAATTTATCATCACTGTGTCGCGGCAAATTGACCAATGAAAGGAAGCACTTATTCCTATTACTCATGAATATTTATAAGGTGTAATACAATTAATTACATACTCCATATTTTCCATGGAAGGCAGCACTTCAAATGGACGGATGTCATCTGAGATTCTGGTGTGAAAATTGGATAGTGGCAGGAGGAAAATAAGATGTGTTTATGGATAGGAGATACTACAAACTCTTATTAAAAGTATACATTTAAGGAGGAATCTAGTATTAATTAGAAAGTGGAAACTAGCGGAAAATTGGAAACTGAGAGTATTATGAATTGACAATTTGGCAAGATTGCAAGATAATCCACACACTGTTCTTGTTTTTAAATTGAAAAATCTATCTTCACCATTGATCTAAGGTTGTTGACTGATTGGGGGAACTAGGGAGTAGATAAATGGCAGGATGTGAATGAGCTGCTTTTTTTGGTGGGAGGAAGATGGATATAAAGAAATTAAAACCTACTTGCAAGAAAAGACTGTAGATGAGGAGGGAAGTAGGCTTAAGTCAGAAAAATGCAGACCAATGTCAGATTAAAGGATTGTGGTTTGACAATTTTGCAAGATAGTCATACAGTCATACATCAGAGTGTTTGGGGGATGGGGAAGTGTGTGTGTGTGTGTGGGGGGTTGAACCCTCTGGCAAAATTTCTGTTCCCATTATCTGATCCAAGTCCCCATTTCTGGAAAGGAAATTTGAACCTTAAGTTGATTAACAAAATATCTCTTTATAAAATTAGAAAGTGGAAACTAACATTTATCCCATTCTCTGTAGGCTATGGAATGACCTTCCTGCTCATGTAGCAACAAACCAGGACTTGCAGAGTTTCAAAAGGGAGTATCTTGGCGCCAATCCGTCAGCGTTACTTATTAGATAACTGCTGTTAATGCCTAGATTAGCCTTGACATACAAAACAAAAACTTAAACAAAATTTCAAAATTATTAATATTTCAGAAAATTTTAATTTGTTTATAGCATTAAACCTTCAAATTTTACCCTGCAGAGGAATTTGAACCTTTCAAAACCCATTTGATTTGCCCTCCTCATCTGAAGGTGAAGGGAAACTGCAGCAGACTGCAGTTAGTCTCTGAAATGTTCTCCCCCAGCAATTTAAAAAAAAACAGTACTTGTACCATGTTGAAATTGTAATACTTTCACAACCAATCACCCACTAAATCTTTTTGAAAGATGCTGTCATTGCTCTGAGCTAAGTGCCATTATTTCCAGTCCATCAGACGATATCTATAACATCATGACAGACAATTGTGCACCACAAAATCTTGGAACTAAACAGGATTTGCTTTTTTTTTTCAAACCAGGTTGATAGAGGAGACACTCATTCCATCAAGCTGACCAAACAACAGAGGAAGAGTATGGGATTGTTACTCCATGTCCTGTTTAGCAACCCCAGAATACTCTATGCTCCTAACACAACGGACGTCAACAATTTGATAGACAAGGTGGGTAACATGGAGTATTTTGCCTTACAAATGTCCAGTAACTCCTTAATATTGTTTATTTTGCAGTTACTCAAAACTCCCCTTTCTGAAAATTTGGCATTATAGTGGACAAGAATATTTCCTGGCTTCAATATATTTACTTTAACAGCTGTGAAGTTACATAAATTTTAATTAGTTTTTACTCATGGTAAATTGAGGCAGTAAAACTACCATGTATCTGCTGTGTAATATTGGAAATTATATTTTTCATTAAGCATGCACATTTCAGCTGTATAGTCCCAAGTGCATAGGTCTTAATGGCTAGATTTCTTAAAGGCTACAAGAAGTCATATTATGTTGTACTTAATCTGTATTTATAGACAAATAATAGGATAGAACATGACGTTAAATTAAATTCTTCTTATCGTGTCGAAACACTGTGGTTCTCAAATATGATTCACTGAATTCCGCAAGGTCCTTGTTTGTGCATTGTTGCTCCAGCAGTGGGCAGACCAAGAGGTGTTCCATTGTCTGTGGTGCTGTTCCACAACCACAGGTAGTATCCTGATCTGCTTCCAGATAGCCCCACTTCTGCAAGGAAACCTTAGATCGGCCAGTTAAATTAAATAAATCTGAGAATAAAAGCAAAGGTATTGTTTTTATAAAGCCCAAAGCCGTGTTTTCTTGGCCTGATATTGAACAGGTGAAATTTTGTTTTGTGTGGAATAGTTATGCCCATTGGTGTTGTCATATTTAAAATGGTTGTCTTGGTAATGTTAAAGTGGCACTGCTGGCACATTTTCACAAAATATGAGATTTCTTCAATTTGCTCTCAAATGATAGTCTAAACCATTGGAAGAATAGAGATATATTTTACACATAAAGATAACATACCCAAAAGCAGATAGGAACATTAATAAGAGCCTAAAGACATCCTGGGGTCTGTTCCCGAAACTGAGTCGTAAATCTACGTGCATACTATGTCATGCCTGAGTGGACCAATTTGTCCAAAGCACTGCGTAACCGGTATGAAAAGGTCTGTTATGTAGGACATACGCATGAGTTAGTATACACGTAGGGTTACGCACGAGTTTGGGGAACGGGCCCCTGGTAATTTGTACGCTAACTTTTAAGTTTGCCGTAACTTAATCAACAAATTTGACAATAAATAAATGGCTTGTGCGTATCTGTTGTGTACTATAAGCATAGGCGATAGCATTTGCATAGAACAACTTGCCCTGCAGCCTAGTTATCCTATTTAAAGACACAATCAGTGATTCACGGGAAAGAGTCAAAATATTTGAAATTCGTAGATATGGCTTAAAGGTGAAGAATAAGTCTGTAAAATTTTCGTAAGTTTTTTTTCTGCAACTGAAAAATTGACGGAAAAGGAAGAAACCTGCAGTGCTCAAAGATAAGAATCTTCATTCAATTACGATGTTGTAGAAAGTTCCCGTGTTCCTTAATTGACAGCAATGACTAAAATACCCCCAACCCGATTTTACCCGATGACATAAGATAAACACAATACCTTTTATTCTCTAAAAAATCAATAACCAGCAAGCAAATTGAAACTCCTAAACTACAGACAACCACAACAGTTTTTTAAAACTATACCTTTTAATTTTAAAAAAATATCCTTGCAAGCTTCATAGGTCAATTTGGTGCTAAGTTAAGTATTAAAATTGTAAATGGAAGGAATTTACTAGGTCTATCTCATGTGATTAAGTGAACCAAAGAAAATTTATTTGATTACAAACAGGCAACTTTAATGAACAAGCGTTGTGCTTCACCATATGAAAAAAATCTTCTCATAACCGTCGGGCTTATACTCCGTCATAATTTCTTGACATAACAAGTCTTCCCTCATACATTCAAGAAAGCACTCAACTCATCCATTCACAATCAGCTTTTTTGTAACCAAACAACACGATAGTCTCCGTAGTAATTGTTTTTGAACTACGGACACAGACCGGCTTTTGGCGACTTGTAGACAACGGGCTTTTGCGACCTTTGCACAGCGGAATGTGTGTCTATTTTAATCTTTGTGTTTAAGCGCGCTGTCTACAGGTCAGTGCGACCCTTTACGCACACACGCAGTAGATCGTTCGAATCAGTTCACACAAATATTGAGTCGGACTATAAGTTTTGTCTTGTTATTCCTTATGATATTTTAACAATTAGTTCATCTTTTTTTGCATAATTTGTGTGGGCTCTTTGTGTATTGTGCCATAAGTGCCACTGTTGTGGCGGATTTGTGTGCTATATAATCTCCATTATTATTATTAATATAATTTCGGTTTCTTGATTTTGCAGACTTCTCTAGCAGTAAGTCCAAAAAAAAAGAAAAAAAAAAAACACACAAAACCATAATAAGAAGTTGCCAAATGTTTTTACTATGCATTCAATTTATACCAGTAAAACATCTTGTTCAAAGCACCAACCACATCCACCTCATACGATAACCAACTCTAATGAAAACGCTTTGCCCCTTAAAAAAAATAAAGTACATGTTGGCAATGATGTGATTCCTATAATTAGACCAAACTAGAAGTGAAAATTTTCATTGGAGTTGAGAAATATGACCCACAAAGTTTTTGTATATGGATTTTTAACCAGCTGTTATGTTAACAATTATCACCAACTGTGCTGGACTCTAACATTTTCTGTATTGTGGATGGCTTCACATTTCTTCATAAAGTATGTCATGCCTTTGGTGTTGAGATGAAAGTGTGAGTGAAATTTGTATGTGTAAATACTGTCCTTTCCTACACAGTCTCGGGTAGGCAAAATACAGTCACTGTTAACCCCATTGGCACAGCTGGAACTTATTTGATTTTTTTAGCCACTCACAATATCTAAGATAGTGGTAAGCTAACGAGAGCTAGTATATTTGGACGCACAGTTCAATTGGTTATTAAAGTGAATATATGATGTAATTAGCCCATCAAAATGCTGTATGATGCCACTCGTTAATATTTATTTGTTTAGTTAAGTACTTGAACCTGTAAAGCACATTAGTACATCTACAGACTCACATAGGCATGCGTAACTTGTCTACAAATGAGCTCCCGAGAGTTTCCTGTATGCAAATCAGTCTGGGCATTTTCTTGGAGTTGTGCTTCTTATATTTTTGTGAATATTGAAATGGCAATGTATGAAAGTACAGACCATCGTTTCAATGATGACCCAGCCTGAAGGTTTTCCAAGAGCTGTTTTTTGAATTTTGATATATGAGGGTTGAAGAATATCGGTCTTGAATGTCATTTCATATTTTTATCAAAAATATGCAAAGGAAAGAAAAAAAAGGTCAGGCACAAGGAATTTTTAGGCTTTTTCCCCCGATTCAAGGTTTTTTTTGTTTTGGTATTTCAGATTTATGCACTTGGTATTTATTTTCAGCCCAGCTTTGGGTCATTTTGGGTCAATTTCAGCCATTTTTTCAAGGCTTGTTGTGTCAAAAAGTGGACTCTCATTTAATATGCCTCCATTATCTTTCTGTTATTCATTTGAAAGGTAGCTTTCCATAATCATCTTCATATCTAAAGCTAACCGAAACCACTACATTCTATGTGGTAATCAAATATTCGTGATTTCCTCTAAACTGGGATCATTGGAAAGAGAAAAAAAAAAAAAAAAAAAAAAAAAAAAAGAAAAAAAAAAAAAAAAAAAAAAAAAAAAAAAAAAGAAAAGTTTTTTTTTTAAAAAGAACAGAAAAAAAGAAAAAAAAAAAAACAAAAAAAAAAACAAAAAAAAAAAAAAAAAAAAAAAAAGAAAAAAAAAAAAAAAAAAAAAAAAAAAAAGAAAGAAAAAAAAAAAAGAACAAACAAAAAAAGAAAAAAAAAAAAAAAAAAAAAAAAAATAAAAAGTTTTTTTTAAAAAAAAAAAAAAAAACAAGAAAAAACACAAAAAAAAAAAAACAAAAAAAAAAAAAAAAACAAAGAAAAAAAAAAAAAAAGAAAAAAACCAACACAAAAACAAAAACCAAAAAAAAAAAGAAAAAAAAAAAAAAAAGAAAAATAAAATGAAAAAGAACAACACACAAACAACCAAAAACACAACAACAGAAACAAAACAACAAAACAAAAAAAAAAAAAAACCACAACCCCACAAAAACAAAAAAACCCCCCCCTCCCCCTCCCCACCCCCCCCCCCTGTCCCCCGCCCCCCCCCCACCCACACCCCTCCCCCCCCAATCCCCCCCCACCCCCAAAATTTCCCCACCCCCCTCCCCCCCCCCTACCCCCCCCCTCCCCCCGTTTTTTATTTTTTTTCACCCCCCCCCCCCCCCCTCCCCACCCCCCCCCACACCACCCCCCCCCCCCCCCCCCCGCCCCCCCACCCCACACCCCTCACACCCCCTCCCACACACCCCGCAACACACACACACCTCACCACACAACCCCATCCCACACAGAAGGAAAGAGAAAAAAGAGGGAACAACAAGCACACACCCCCACCCACCACACCCCCAACCCACAAACGCAACCACCATCCCCCCCCCCCAACCCCACCCCCCTCCCCCCCCCCCCCTTCCCCCCCCAATCGCCCCCCTCCCCCCACAACACACCACCCCCGCCCCCCACACAAAACCCACCCCCCCCCACCCCCACCCCCACACAGAACCTCATCCACCAACACACAACACCACAAACCCCCCCCCTCCCCCCCCCTCCCCCTCAGCCCCCCCTCCCACACCCTAACCCCCACCAACACACCACACACACACCACCCCTTCCCACACCCCCCACCTCCCCCACCAACCCACCCACCCACCACCCCCGCCCCAACAAAAAAAAATATAAACACCCACACCCCCACCCCCACACCCCCCACCCCCCCCCGCCACACAACTCCCCCCACCCTCCCCCCCCCCCCTCCACCCCTCCCACCCCTCCCCCCCCCCCTCCCCCCCCCTTAACCCGCCCCCCCCCCTCCTCCCCCCCCCCTCCCCTCCCCCCCCCCCCCCCCCCCTTCCCTCCCCACCCCCCCCCTCCCCCCCCCACCCTCAAAACCAACACCACCACCCCCCCCTGCCGCCCCCCCCCCCCCTCCCCCCCCTCCCACCCCCCCCTCCCCCTCCTCCCCCGTGCCCCCCCCCCCCCCCCCCCCCCTCCCCCCCCCCCCCCCCCCCCTCCCCCCCCCCCTCCCCCCCCCCCCCCGCCCCCCCCCCCGGAAACCCCCCCCTCCCCCCCCCCCCCCCCCTCCCCCCCCCCCGCCCCCCCCCGCCCGCCACCCCCCCCCCCCCCCCCGCCTCTCTCCCTTCCCCTTTTGCCCCCCCCCTCGTCCCTTTGTCTCCCTTTGCACTCTTGGCCCGTCCACCTGTCCTTTTGTGTCGCCGGAAGACCACATAGGGAGCCTTTGTCCACTGTTGTTACGGTCTTTTGTTCCTGTCTGTTGAGCTCTGTTGTTCTGTCTGTTGATATGTCCACTGATCGCATCGGTCGTTCTGATCGTACCCGATAATAAGCTTTCCGAATCTGAATCGGCATTGGTGAAATTTCCCTTCATTTACCGACTGATACCCGCTCAATCCTTATAATTACAAAGCAGTAGTCTGGCTTCATTTTTAGTTCACATCCCTTTCAAACTCACTCACTGTACGTAATAGGCTAGCAATCCACTTTTCCCGACCTTTCATTTCTAACACAAATCTGTAGCGCTCCAATATGGTCAAATCACAAGTACACAATTCAATGTTTTCCAACACACATTGTAATTTGACAAATTGGCGCTGTTAATTTTGCTTGTGACAGCGTGGCAAAGTTACATCATTGCAATGTTTGATCAAGAAATAGGGGCTTTCCCTGTACCTGTTTATTAGCGCAATCTTGACTTTATATTCCAACATTCTTTATTATCTTAAAAAACCATATCAAAATAACAAAGACATACATATACCCAGGGCACACTACTGAATTCCAAAAGGAGAACAGCAGACAAGCAGGGGAAACAATCACCAATGACTGAAACAAATTATTCATACAGCACTCACACAAATAGACTTTAAGTGAGAAACCCGGAAGGTGTAGGGTGGGGACAGCCGACGACAATGAACAGCTAGGAAGAATTAAATCTTCATATATGGGGCGGACTTCCCAGTTAGGCTCATTTCGAGTGTTCCAAAATGGAATAGCTACATGTGGAATGGCATTTTGCCAATTTTTTGGCAAATGGCTTGCTTGTTCTAGATTTACCATCAAGAAGTGAAAACCTTGCCAATCATCCTATTTTCAGCTGTCACTAACCCTCTGGAACCAACTCATGCATTAAGACGACCATTTTATACCCTCCATGTAAATATCAGTAACTGAAGTTTTCTATACAGAGAGTTTTGAGCTCAGGTGTCCTTTTGAAATGTTTAGTTTCAAATGGAAACTGTAAATCCTCAACAATGTGGATGGACTTTTTGGTATTGTTGATAATAATAATATAATAATTCCGGGTCTTTGGGCATGGGGCAAAGTCTGGGTGGGGGGGTACCTCCAGTCATGGTTATAAAACAGGAAGATCTTGCATATATTTTGAAATATCTTTGGGGAGTTTTTTAATCGGTTATGAATGCCTGGATCATCTGAATATAATAATACTGTGTGTCTCCATGTATAGCGTCCCTGCTGTAACGATATTTGATCCCCCGCCAACTTTAGTTGGCAAGGGGGACTATAGAATGCCCTGCGTCTGTGTGTGTGTGTTTGCTTCCCACCAATATCTCTGGATCTAAATCAAGTGTGTGTGTCCATTTTCGGCAACATAGCTGCTCTCAAGTAGACGTTTGCTGGGATGTAACAGTGGGGTCCATGTAAACATAGGTCAAAGTCAATATGGTCCAAAATGTCAAAAATAAGGGTCAAAATTTGGGTCAAAAATAGGGTTAGATTGTTATAAGCCGTGTAAGCATGATATCTTTTGATCTAAGCAAGAATGGGTGTCCCATCTTGCACCATAGATGTTGCCCAAGAAGGCTGTGATTAGTTTCGGAGGTGGGGCACTGTTGCATGGGTCAAATATGGTCAAAAATATGTCAAATTTGGTCAAAAAGGGATTAAAAATTGCTACAACCCTTGGCAATTGTGACAGGATGATGAAACTTGGAAGGTTTGGTCAATTCAGTGCCCGAAAATTTGAAGGTCTTTAAGTCCTGTCGGGTCATTCAAGGTCAAATGGAATTGATATAACCCGTGTCAATTGTGGTATGATGATGAAACTTGTGGGTGTGGTCAACATTCCGTGCCGAAAAATTTGATGGTCATTTTCACAAGGTCCATCGGGGTGCATTCAAGGTCAAATGCATAAATTGCTATAACCCTTCTCAATTGTGGTAGGATGATAAACTTTGGGTGGGTGTATTCGGCATTCAATGCCAAAAAATGAAGTTCTTTCAAGGTCATGTGGGTCATTCAAGGTCAAATCACTATAATTGGGGTAAGGGATGATGAATCTTGGTAGGTGTGGTCAACATTCATTGCCAACAATTTGATGGTCATTTTCATGTATTTTGGGGTATCAAAGGTCAAATCCATACATATGGTAGTATGGTCATGAAAAACTGATAGGTGTCGTAACATTCCTTGCGGAAAATTTTGAAGTCATTTCAAGGTCAATGGGTCATCTAAGGTCAAATAACTACAATATGTATGGTCATATATTTCAACATTGATACCGTCAAATTGCAACTGCTATGGCCGCAGCCTCATGTTTTTGAGAACCACTTATTTCTATCACAATCTCCCTGTGATCTAAAATTATATTTTGCTCCATTTACTACTTTCGCCGGGGGATCTTTGTTGGTTCGTAACCGCCTTGTTACAATTGTTTAGGACATGGAGATTGTTTGGGTTTGTTATTTACCTGAGTTTGCATTTTTACATGTACCCTCTTCCCCAATTTCCGGAAGATTGGTGAAAGTGGGCAAAAAATCTATACAAGATTTTACTGCAAAGCTCAAAACGCTTTTCTTCTGGGTAAGTATAAATCATGGATTTTCGACTTTTCAGCTTTAAGGCAGTTACCTTGGCAACCAAATGGTCCGAATATCGTCCCTCCACTGTGACATATTGGTAATTTTTGGGATTTGTTTGATGTTACATTTAATCTCACTCGCATTTAGAGTTTGGTGAGTTAGAATCTTTGGAGCATTCTGGAAGATGTTATTCCATCGCTTACTACCAAATTTGTTCATCTTTTGTTATCAAGACGATTTCTCATGATTTTACGTGAGGGAATGGACGACCCTATCATCCCTTTTCACCAAACGGCTAGCAGCATAAGACATGGTATGGGCTTCCAGATATATATCTGAAAGTCTTGGTATTGACAAACCATCAGGACTGTGGATAAAGCTCGTGTTGTACCCTACCGATGAGGCCCACCATGTCCTTATAATATTAGTAATTGGATAGGCGAGACACGTAGCTTGCGTGTCTGGTTATTCAATCACAGTAAATATATACTTAAAGCTGGTAAGAATACTGTATGTCACACGAAGTTTTTGATCATTATCACCTCGCGCTTGGCACGTATTAATATTACTATATTTCATTTCCGTTACTCTGAATGATATCAAATCTTTACCTTTATACCCATAAGTAATGTGGTTTCCAAAAACTTCCGGGAGCTTTCCCGCACATATTGACATAGTTTGCTTTTGGACGCTTTAAGTAAGATTCATCGATTTGGTTGTATGGTTTAATCTCATTCATATTTTTTTTGATGTTTTCGTTTGTCGCGGTAATAAGGCAGATCATCATCGCAAACAAGGTAAAGTTAAATAATCCGCTACCTTCCATGTTGGTAGACCACAGTATCTCTGTTTGTTTTAAAACCTGAATAATAGGGTTAAATACTAAGAGACAATAATTGGGGATAAGGGGTCCCCTTGAAAGACACCTCTTTTGAACTGGAATGGTGTACTTCTCCAGTCAGGGCCATTAACTGTACCTTAAAGGTTGTCATACAGATTTTTGATATAGGTACCAACATCCTGGGGTATTTTGTTTCTCTGGAGGGTATAATGAATGAGATTGTGTTCTACAGACCCAAACGCATCCGCTAAATCAAAATAGGTAACGTGGAGTGTTCTTTTATTATGTTTGCATGGCTAATGAGTTCTCCCATTACTAAGGTATGTTCGATGCAACCATTAATACCCTTAAGGAATGCTTTCTGTGTGCTGGGTCTAGCAGATTACTTTTAATTAAATACTCAGAAATCCTGTCTGATATAATTTTGTGAAAAAGTTTTCCCACACATGATGTCAAAGAAATCATCCGGAAGTTTTCAGGTTTGTTGGTCTCGCCTGTTTTGTGGATAAGGGTTTCAGTACTTTTTGACCAACTTTTGGGTGGTTCACCTGAGTGTAAAAGTTTTGTAAATAAAGTGGCAAGTATGTGATGAGTAGTGGGGAGTTTTTGAAGCAATCCATACATGAGTCCGTCAGGACCTGGAGCGCAAGTGGGTTTCTTTGAGTTCAGAATTGTTCTGATATCCCGAGGATGAACAACACCCATGTTAAAGCAGTTATTATTTAGCGATATTTGTGGGTGAGTTTCTTGGAACTGCGATTTTACTTTATTGGTGGAATTTACGAAAGAAAATATTTCAGGAGTCCCAGTATCTAACATTTTATCAGCTGTGTCGGGTTTCATGAATTACAGCGTATCAAAAGTGACTGTTGGCTCTAGAATTTATGGTTGTCCGCCGCACAACTGTATTATCATTTTTGGTTGTCCGGCGCTCAATTTGGTTGTCCCGGGCGAAAAGACAACCGTTATTTTGAACGCTGCATGCTTTAGAAGCTTACAGCTGTGCCCTGCAGTGGTATGTTGAATGTTGTAATAACATTGGTGTTTACGCTAGGACTTGAATAGTAGTAATATAATTAGGCTTAAGTTCGAGTACTGGGAATACTTAACAAAATAAAGGTAAATTAAGATTTGTCTGGCTAATATGAACACTACAAATGTGTTTTCAAATTGTATGGTCTATCTCTGAATATGTGTCAAGAATTTAGAATGGCTATTTGTCACTATAAAATGGGCTCCGTCCGTATGTCAGTATGTCTGTGATAAAAATGTTAACCCTGGAACATTTGGGGATATCTTTTTTTTTTCTGGATGAGCAAGAGTAGCCAAACTTTGGTATATTGTAGGAGGGGATACCCCTACTCACCATGTAATTCAATTCCCCCAGGGTCCTCCCCTGGGTCTGTCAGGGGGTAGGGGAAAAAAGGTCAAGGGGGTAAAAGGTCAATATTGCACAGAAAATGTTAACATTGTGTACAATTTATCTGGAGTTCCGTAAGGGCTACAATGATGTAACTTGGTGGAAAGAAGCAGGTTGATGAGTTATCAACCTGATTCGATTTTGGGTGTAAAATATGCTAATTAAGTATCTAATTTGCATAATTTATGAAATTTTTCCCGCAAGGCTTGTGTACAAGTTTTCTGGAGTTCTGTAAGGCGTATAATGATGTAACTTGGTGGAAGGAAGCGGGCTGAGGAGTTCTCGACCTGATTAGATTTTGGGCGATTTTTTTTTAGTTCTGGTTGTCGGGTCAGTCTTTTGGGTTGCCAGCCTGTTTACATTTCTTAAAAAATGTGAAAATACGTAAAATTTGATGTTTCGCCCCTTTCCAGACCCCGTATGGATCCCAAATTTAAATTGTGGTCACATCATTTTTTCAAAAATAGTGTTGCCAAATTGAGTAAATTATCATATTTTTACTAAATTTAGTGATTTTTCAGGGATTTGTGGATGATGAATTTCAAGATTTCTTGAGTCATTTTACCAAAAGGTAACCATTTTTTTTCAAGTTATTTTTGGTGAGCTAGTGATGGCCAAAATTAAGGGTGGACTGGTGCAGTTTTAGTTGTCACTTAGTGATCGCGATATTCGGCGGGGACATATTTTACGCATCGCGTAAATGAGTTCGCCTTGTTCAACTTTGGTTTATGATAAGAATCTCAATTCCCATTTCTGACTTTTTTCAATCTAATAAACAATGGAACTATCAATGGATGATAACAAGGTGAGTTAATACGTATACACTATACACAACACACGAGTAGATTTATTAATTGTGGTTTGTTATTTTATGGGCTTCCAGCTTCATAGTGGACTTGAATAATGTAATTTTAAAAAATCGGTATCGGATCGGCAGATTAAAGAGAAAATCGGAAATCGGCATATTCAGAACTTGGGGTGATCAGTTGGACACTATCTGTTGATGTCTGTTGTTGATGTCTGTTGATATCTTTTGTTGATGTCTGTTGATATCTGTTGTTGATGTCTGTTGATGGCTGTTGCTGTCTGTTGATGGCTGTTGTTGTCTGTTGTTGTCTGTTGATGTCTGTTGTTATTGTGAAAAAGGGTTAACATTTGCCTCTAATATCCACGTACTTAGATGGATTTAAACCATTATCATGCTTTGAGGTGTCCGATACGTGATAATATTGGATCCTACGCATGATAATGATAAAATTGGATGATTTGCGCCCAATATTTATTGGTCTCGCTATGAGTTTTAAAATATTGGGCTCGACTGCGTCTCACCCAATATTTTTGCAACTCATAGCTCGACCAATAAATTTGGGCTGAATCAATCCAATTTTATTACAAACTTGATTCATAGATGCAACATGGGATCCCTCATTTGCTAATGAGGTCAAAGGTCACAATCCAAGGTCAAAGGTCACAATCCAAGGTCAAAGGTCACAATCCAAGGTCAAAGGTCATGTGAGATCAAGTTGTAAGATAGGCTAAAAATGTAAAATTGACCTAAACTGAAAAGTTGAAATTCAATGGGACCCAAACTTGAGTCATAGGTGCAGCATTGGATCCCTCATTTGTTGATGAGGTCAAAGGTCACATGCCAAGGTCAAAGGTCATATGAGGCCTATCATTACAAAAAACGATGGCAGGCGACACATGCGGTATTGTTTATTGTTGTTTTCTTATCAGATTAAGGCTCCGATGGGTATTGTACCTATATAGTTTTCTTCTTGTCAGAGGAGGCATGATAAGAAGTCATCTGAAATCTGATTTTAAAAGGCTGGAAAATACATGGAAATGGAAATTCATAATTTAAGTTTGAAACTTGAAATGCAATTTCTTTCCAACTGAAAATTTAATTTAGACATTACTTGAGGTTTCCCTATAATAGTTTTAGGATTTTTAGTTTTGGTTGCACATATAGAGGATATGTTACATGCTAAAGTAGGTTTCTATAAAATCTGAGAAGAAAAGAGAGGTATTTTATTTCACATTCGTTTCTCACTCTACCACTTCTTTATACAAACAGGCAAGTGATCTGATCTACTTGGTGAAGAATTTCACCCATATAGCGCATGTATGGTTAAACATTTCAGAAGAGATACGCTCTTATATGCATGAAAATACTACTATGGAAGCATTGGACTGGCTTGCACAGGTAAGAATTATCAATGTAATAAATTTGACATTATGACTGCATAATTAGCTGAAAGCATACAAAATAATGTTGTTTCAAGTAAAAAACTTTGACAAAAGTGAAATTGTAGTTAATTATTAGTCAAGAACTGATGTTACTGATAATTCACCCGCATTAAAATTTTAATAAACCACCAATATTCAATTATTTTCCACCACACAGATGGAGGAAGAATTGAACGAACATCCTGAAATACTTAAAAATAGCACTCTGAGTAGAAGCATGCAAGCTTTCGTCACCAACAGCTCCTTCATCAGTGTTCCGTACATAGAGAAACACTTGGATGTCATTGACAGTGTGGCCTGTGCCTGGCTGGCACTAACTGGACAAATTGACTTCAATATATTTACGCCGTTTCCAACAGAGGACGATCTGGTGAAGTACTTCTTGAATGAGGGAGCACGTAAGGACAATGTTACGGTCTTTGCAAGTAAGTTTGAATTAATATTGCATTAAAATTAGAAAGGAAATCGGAAGTTAAAAGTACTATCAAAGTGACTGATATCTTGTTGGGAAAAAGTACTGAGAAAAAAGAAATGAGAGAAGGCAGCATTTGTAGTTATGCTTTTTATCTCATGGTGTTCATTAAGTGGAACTAATTCATGAGCAATATTTGTGATATCAATCCCCATACCTGCCAACCTTCCCTGTTTTATAGGAATCATCCCTATTTTGAACTTTCAAAATTGCAAGAAACAGGGATATCCCTATTTCTGAAATTTAAAACAAAGCTTGAAATAATTGCCAGAAAAATCCTGAAATATTTTTTGGGCTCCTGAAGCTCTTCCTGCAGCTTAAAATACAGTAAAACCCAGTAACTTCAGGAGACTCTACCCCTGTGTGCTCCACTAGAGGCCTTAAAGTGGATCACAAATAGACACTACCCATAAGGGCTTTCGCAACATACATTCTGATTTGGGGTTCTCAATGTTGGCATGTATGCAATCCTTGGATAAAGACCAGTAGGTGTAACTTGACCTCCTCCTGATCCAGATATATTTGGTACCACATTTTGTAGGGATGTACCGATCCGATTGGTATATTGGTATCAGTACCGATATCAGTCGTATCAGTGTTGGTGATCGGAAAATCAAGTAGGTGTAACTTGACCTCCTTTTGATCCAGAAATATTTGGTACAACATTTTGGAAATAAAATAATTGCAAGTGCACATGTTTTTTTTTCCAACACTTGTGTGCACTGGCTATATCCAGGCAAAGTTAATAAATATTCATCCTTGTCTACCTGGAGAACTAAGTAGTTAAAATTTCAAAGCAAATATAAATTGTGTATGTAAATATACCATTCTGTTGCTATCCGCTAGGAAAGTGACACACACCTTTCGTACCTAATCCCTATAGGTGATATCTATCGCTCCTCTACCAACCCAGGCTCAGTTCAGTTGGAAGAGCGCTGTTCTAATAATACGGAGGTCGCCGGTTCGAATCTGGCTAAGCGCACATGTTTTTTTTCAACACTTGTGTGCACTGGCTATAACCAGGGAAAGATTAATAAATACCAGTGAAACCTTAGTGCTAAAAAGCATTTAGTTTGATAATATGAGCGAAAACATGCTCCATTTCAGACAACTAAAAAAAAAATGGTATTGCACAAATTTGTGGGAGAACATGCATAGAACACAGCTTTTGGCCAAATGTTTCTGAGACAATTTCTTTATGGGGGCCTAGCCAAAAGCAAACAGTCAAAGCTGTTTTGTTTATGTTTTTAATCATATTTATTAAAGAATAATGCTTAGAGGTGGATGGCCCAATTTAAGTCTATACATTTTTCATCTTGATAGATAAGCCTTCACCCAAAAACCCCATCTGTAAAGCTTTGCGCCGATATTTCAACCTGTTTTGATGTGAGAGCTAAAAACGTGTTTTTGTAATCCCCACAGAGTACTGTGTAAAATTAATATTGGTCCACCAAAATGGAGCATATTTTCGCTCATAACATCCAAACCAAACATCCTTTAGCCTAAAATTTCACATGGTAAATGAGAAAAATAGTAACTTTCCTATGATACCAAAATGTTGACCACTTCCGGTAAAAAATGGGGTCCCTGGGGACGAGACTATTAGCGATCGGGCTATGGACCTTTAAGTTTGTGCATAAAAATACACATAAATTTACACTATTCTGTATTACACCAGAACTAAAACATTAAAGTAATCTCTATGCCATTTCTCAATCAAGGTCTCATTTTCAAAGTGGACAAAGAAGGCAAACTTCCAGCTCATGTTGTGTACAAGATTAGACAGAATTCTTCCTTCACTGACCAGACCACGCTGATCAGGAGGCGGTTCTGGACACCGGGCTCCAACCATCACCGTGTGTTTGGCTATTACACCTATGGGTTCGTGTGGATTCAGGACATCATTGAGAGGGCCATTATTGATAAGAGAGTGGGCCGGAGAGTGGTAGAGCCTGGAGGGTACATTAGAGAGTTTCCATATCCATGCTATATTAATGATAAGTAAGTTACAGAGATTTCTAAGAAATTACCACAGTAATTGAGGGGACATCATTGAGAGAGCCATTATTGATAAGAGAGTGGGCCGGAGAGTGGTAGAGCCCGGAGGGTACATTAGAGAGTTTCCATATCCATGCTATATTAATGATAAGTAAGTTACAGAGATTTCTAAGAAATTACCACAGTAATTGAGGGGACATCATTGAGAGAGCCATTATTGATAAGAGAGTGGGCCGGAGAGTGGTAGAGCCTGGAGGGTACATTAGAGAGTTTCCATATCCCTTTAAGGGGCTAAACAAGTTTTGAATAGTGCCACCAAATTGCTTATTTATAAATGCTAATTAACATAAAAACATCATGGCCAATTTGAATTTTGTTTCCAGTAAAATATGCGCAACTGATATTTAGGCAATTACATAAAATTTCGGGCAAAAATAATTTAGCATTAAAACATGGCACACAAAAAACAAAATTTTGGGTCCACATGGACCCCATCTTATACACTTAAGTGGTAAAGCTCTTTTCCCCCATCACACCTTCCCTTGGAATGTCTAGTTGTGCAACTATACATGTACCTGTGTATAATGGGCTACATAGGATATAGTAATACGGTACCAGTATGTTATGGCATATTTTTGATAAAGGGCAATGTAAGGTAATTGCAATACATAATCATTTAACATTGACCAAAGGTCAATATAGTTTCTTAATACAACTCCTGATTCCCAAATAATGTGCAACTATTTTATTTTTGATTAAAAAACCAGTGTTTTGAAAGAACCCACCTGAATCATAATCATTATGTTAGACCTAAGACCACATTTTTGAAATATAATTTTTTTGTGTAGTAATAAAAACTATTCATCTTGAACTAAAGATAGTCATCTAAAATGATTAATTCCAAAGTTGGAGATGATTCGGATTTTCTGTTTTCATGCTGTAAACATTTGTGCACCGTATAACAGTGCCATAGGATACAGTGTATAACAAAAATTTTGATAACAAGCTGTGATTTTCTATATGAAGGACTTTGATTTGAGCTTAGTTATTTCACACAGTGATTAGTATATGGACAAGCATTATGTACATGCAAAAACCATGATTTGTTTGAAAAATGAGTGCGCTCTCATCGGGAAATCTCTGAGTCGGCCTTTAAAGGTTTACACAAGGTTTGTTACGCAGTGCATATTCAATTTGTACTGCTTTTCATATTTTTCTAATTTGAAAAAAAAAAAGTTCCGCCTTATCTTTGAAAAGTAAGTAAGTTAATAATTTATACCACAGGTTCATGTTCATGGTGGAGCACATCATGCCCCTGGTGATGATGGTATCATGGATATACTACGTGGCCATGTTGACACAATCTATAGTGTATGAGAAAGAACAAAGGTTGAAAGAGGTAAATATTGTAATAAAGATTTTTATGATTTTTCTTCTGATAAAACGAAGTTCTGTATGGTTACATTGTCAACAGATTTTAAGGTATTGTGTATTATTTTCAGTGGTAAAATACTGTTGAGCGCCTCTTTTACAGCATGGTGTTGTTTTGATTTGAAGAGACTTCCGTTTTCCCCAAATTTATTGGTCATAAATTATGAAATTCATAAATGCAAGAAAAATATTTGTGAGCATTTTTTGATAAATCCTAGTCACCACCAAAACTAACAAGAAAAGTGCACCCAAGACTAATGGAAATTGATTCTTTCCTATTATCAGTTCACACCGATTTTGGATCACTGTATCAAAAAATCCATTATTTACAAAATATTTAATTCCAATATAAAATAAAAACCACAACTGAGAAATCGGGGGTCATTGACACAACGCCGTGCGTAACATACTCCATTTTGGTCTTGGAGAAACCAAAATTTGTTAAAATAGTTGTCTACCTGTTTTAATTGGGCGTTGGGAAGTAACCCATGATAACTGGCTATTCCTCTTCAAATTTTGTTGTGCTGCAAGCATTGCAGAAGCACATATGGAAAGTACTCTGGGTCGTAGGTCTGTTGTTCTTGTGTGTCTCTGGTCAAAATGTTAACCCTTAATATATGCATGAGTTCTGTAAGGGCTGTGATGAGTTAATTTGGTGGAAGGAGGGGGTGGTGAGGTTGACAGTTGGTTGACCTCATGGCGACTTGTGACCTCATGTGACTATTGGCCGGTCAAAATGTTAACCCTAATATATTGCATGCCGTTATGAGTTTTCCGTAAGGGCTACATGAATGTACTTGGTGGAAAGGAGGGGACGGGGTGGGTGTACTTTGGGTGACCCTCATGTGACCTTCGTGACCTCATGTGACCTTTGGCCCCATTCACAAACTGCAACGGCAGATGATCTCACGGTCTGGGGACCGCGATATGTTTGTGATATTTTTGTTTACTGCCACTATTTGGTTTCATAAAAAAGTGGCCTTTTTTTAGTACAGTATCTCCTTTTTGTTTCAAAAATGGAGTTGCTTCTTTGCATCACTGACCCCTCGAATATATCTTTTCCTGTAAAGAACATTCTGGGGGCGTTTAGTTAATTCATTGGACACAAATTTCACAGATATATCTCAGTATCAGTAAACGATATTACTTGTGGGGTGTGTAGGTGTGTCTCAGTGAAGTTTTCCAGTTCATGTATTTTTCAATTTTCATTATATTTGCTGAACAATCAATAAAAGCATGTGATTTGGGTATCAGAGCATCACATCATCTCCATTTAAACCACACACTTTTTCTCTAGGTGATGAAGACCATGGGGCTTAACATTTTGTACTTGGGTGGCCTGGTTCATCACAAGTTTCCTACAGATGTCCATCACCATGCTATTCTGGTCCCCCCCCTTGGGCCCAAAAAATACTTCATTATGGCCGATCTGGTGCATAGCAACCCACTCATAATATGGCTGGACCCTCACAATGTTTGCCATAGCAACCATGGCTTCTGGTGATATCCTCATCTAGAACAAGTGTTCTAATAAGAATTATTATTGCTTTTTATGAGCATTTCTATCTAAGGGGTTCCCAAAAGATAAAGTTTCCCCCCTAAAATTCGAGACCATTTGTTGCATAACTTCACTTAGAAAATGGAGTTTAGCAGAACTTTTAAAAGTTTTGAAGAGAGGAAACATTTGGCTCTGCGACAAAGGTCGTTCCTTTTCAAAAACACTTGGCATCAACACACACTCGCTTTTTCAAAAAAAGATGCTGAGAAAAATGGGCACTTTAACCGGTATTCAAGGTCTAAAGTCGACGAACTTATCCATTTGCAAACAATGAGTCCATTTCCTTTCTTTATTGCGAGCTGAATTAAATAGCTTAAAACATTGACGCATATGCAAACAAATAAACAAACAAGACAAATATGCCTGGCAAACAAACAAAGAGATGTAAGCTTTACATTCATTCAGTATCAAATAAAGTCTTTTTCTTTTTCTAATTCTTGCATATTGCTCTTTTTTATGAATGAAAGTGTAATGTTTGAATTGCCTGTTTCAAATCAAATAAGCTTAATTTGTTTGTCATTCAGGGTGAGAATCAATATTCACCGTTTCCTTCATCTGCAATGATGACATCATTTGAATGTGTTTACAACATGCTGCTTACCATTTGCTGATGTTCTGTTGATTAATGTAGTTCCATGGCTCGCTGGATCATTCCCCACGTGAGCAGAGTAAGCGTTCTCCTTTATGTGATGATCTGCTTCACATTTCACCTGGTTGGCTTACACAATCTCATCTCATATTTTTGACTGCATATTTGTCTTGTTTGTTTATTTGTTTGCCATGTTTAATGTTTTAAGGTTATTTAACTTCAACCGCAATGCATATTAAGAAATGAAATGAAAATCGTTGTTGTACAATGTGATAATTCTTTACTTCAGTCCTTTGAATACGTTAACGGGCCCACTTTTTCTTACAATACAAACGTCATTTTTGGAAAGGGAATGTGTGTTGAATGTCCAAAGTGTTTTTTTGAAAAGCAACGACTTTTGTGGCAGAGCCAAATGTTTCCTCTCTTTCAAACTTTTTTTAAATTTTTCTAACCTCCAGTTCTAAGTGAATTATGCACGAAATGTCCTCGATTTTAGGGGGAACTTATCTTTTGGGAACCTGATATCTTGTGGATTAGCACACTTGTGTAAACTTCTCATTTGGTATATGGTGGAAAACTTGACTTTCGTTATTGACTAATGTTTATTTCACAAGATAATCTTATTAATCAAACACGCCTTATAAATTGTCATGGATTGGTGCATGGTGGTTCTTTCAGGAGTGTTTACAAAAATTAGTAGGATGAACATAAAATTAAAAAGGCATCCTTCAAAATTAAGTCCAGAAAGAAGTGTAAATTTAGAAAATATATTATATAAAATAAGAGTCAAATTGTCACTTGAAAATGTGTTAAAAGGGATTAGCAGCGATAATGCGAGAGAAACTTGTAAAATGTGGAAATGCATTTCTGTATAAATCAGTGTAGGAATTGTGTACACTTCCATATACTGCTATATGTAGGGAAAACCCAATATGAAAAAATGAAGTATTGAGGAATTTGTCATACCATCTCCCCGCCAATATAACAATCATGGGCATCTCAAATCTCATAAACAGCTGTGTGGTTTTAACAACACCAGCCAAGTATAAACAAAGATCAATGTTTGGCATTGAGGTACATCTGTACAGGTCATAGTGCCTAATAACACATCATTTAAAATCATGATATTCACAGGGAAAAGGCCTTTATTTTGTTTCTAGTCGGAATGAAATAGCGCCGTAAAAAATACAGAATCGGATAAGGTCTGGCTGGTCTTTAATCCACAGATTTCAAGCAAGCCAACCACTTATGTGCATGTTATGTTAGCACATCCATGCCAGTAACACAAATACCAAATTTAATGATAGTTTGTAATTTTTTTTGATGTTGTTGGAAATCAGCAAATCGCTGCTCTTCCCTTTAAGAAAATATGTAATGCAATTTGAAAATCAGTTATCTTATATGTCAACAATCTGTTAATAACTAACAGATTTGGGGCTACTGAATAAACAATAGCAGCAATTTGATTGGTCTGTGTTATAAAGTTAATAGATTTGCATACAATGAATATCAGAAATTATATTCCATTGCCTTATCTCATGATCACGTCAGAAACCTTTAGTATAAAAATGTAGGTTCTTGTGTACTCTTAGGCCATAGAATGCAGCTTGTTTCAAAACCAGGTGGTGGTTTAAACCAACCCCAACATGCATTGTAATGTATCTGTACTTCACTGTGCACAGCTTACAAAGTGTTCCAATATTAAGGTGTCCTGTGAGGCCACAGATCTCACCGAGGTGCAGAGCGCTAATAGTGAGTGTGTCATTCTCCCTCGTGAATGGAGTACTAACATGCTCTTTGCTAAAGTATGTGTATTTGTTTGTTGGGTATAGGCTATGTATGGGGTCACATGATCTCAAGGTGCATCTTCTAAATCAAGGTGCATTATGGGATAGGTTAATACATCCTTTGGTTCAAAACTATATTTTGTTTTCCTAATTCACTGTCAATCAAGTGATAATTAAGTTTTGAGTAAATCTGAAGCTGGTGTCACATGAGTTTTTTTCTCTTTTATTACAATACTACTACAATAGTGCTATAATACAGCTTGCATGTGACTGCGAAATGTCACCGTTGTACTACAATATTGCCCTAATAACTTTTGAAAATTTTCATCATTGGGCCACATACTGTACTACCATGGTATATCGTAATTTACTCTGTAGAATCACTGTGTGACCCCATTTCATAGTACTACTTTGTTTATGCACAGAATAAGTGCTTTTCAGGTGAAATCATGAGCAGGGCCAGAAATACCAATTAAAGAGACATGAGGAGATTTCCAGAAAAAAGTGCCCCCAATTTTTGTAGAACCCGGGTTTTTGCATATTTGGAATGCTCACCAATGTATTAAATCACACCTGAAGTGAATAAGCCGAACACGCTGTCTTTATGTAATAAGTTGATGAACAGAAAGTCAAAGCATGGCTTTCTATTGTGATAGCAGGCAAGTTCAAGACAAGGTTTGCGGTTTTCTTTTGTACTTGTTTGTTCAATAAACCTTTGAAATGTTCTCGGTAGGTTGTCTACGATCAATCCAGTGAAAATTGAGAGAAATTTGTATCCTCAAAAAATCTCCTTCTGTCACTTTAACTTAGGTAGGCCCATGGGCATTGAACAATACGGCGACCATTACTCCTGACTTATACCATTACAACAACCATTTGATTGATATTCATAAAAAACAACTTATATTGCCTTGTGTGCCCAGAAATGTTTACGACTTGATTACAATAAGTGAAAACAATGTGACCAGTACCATTGTATATATACTAAAGTTACGCCAAATTAAAAATATTCAATGAAATATTGGGAAAATGAAAGATGTTCCATATGTACCCCCCTGTAGCAATCTACAGGAAAACAAAATTCTTTATTATGCCTTAAATAACAAGGACCCGAACCTTGAAACCAACATTTTACAAAAAATTATTACATGTACAACTTTCAAAGGGGGGGGGGTTGATATGGAATTGCCAAACAGTGCTCGTGTGACCCGGTCTAAGTTTACATGCATGTATTTTTTTCTTGATTATATTCAATTTGTAGTTTCATGGAGTTTGTTGTTCTCCAAGGCCAAGTTAGCAGCAGGCTGTGCTGGTATTTCTATACTTCACAGCTATTCCCATGTCTGTACATATCTATCAGAGAAGGAGAGTCCTGGCATATATTGAATAAGTTCCTCCCTTAACACACTTGCGGTGAGTTTATTTGCTGTTATATGGTGTTAAGGTATGGTCAGTGCAAAGAGTTTAACAAGGGTGCAATTCAGAGTTCAAATGGTAGTATTTGTCCCCGCCGCAACGAGTTCGGAATGGGGACTTAAAATGAGCAGCGTCTGTTTGTCACCCTTCGTTCGTGTCGTCGTCGTTCCTGATAAAAAATGTTAACCCATTTGTAATACATTTATCTGGGTTCTTAAGGGCAACAAATGATGTAACTTGGGAAAGAAGCGGGTTGAATAGTTTCTCTCGAGCTGATTAGTTTTTGGGTGTAAAATATGCCTAATTAAGTATCCCTCATTTTGCAATAATTTTATTCACTTCGTTTTGTTCCGTCCGTGATAAAAATGTTGAACCCAGTTTGTAAACGATTTATCTGGAGTTCGTTAGGGCAGCAATGATGTAACTTGGTGGAAAGAGCGGGTTAGAGTTCTCAATGTGATTAGATTTTGGGTGTAAAATAGGCTCATTAAGTATCTCATTTGCATAATTATGAAAATTTTCCTGCCATGGCCCTGTTGTACCAGTTTTCTGAGTTCCGAAGGCGTATAATTGATGTACCTTGGTGGAAGGAAGCGGGCTGAAGAAATCTCGAAACCTGATTAGATTTTGGGCTTTTTTGGTCAAATTGAGTAGGCGAAGAGTAATTAATTGGCAAAAATCAGCGTAATTGCTTTTTTGACACTGTCCATTGGATACTCCAAATTCCTGCGCTGCATGATAGCCTATCAATCATGGGTCACAAAGACCATCTTTTTTGCAATTTGAAAGTAGTGATATATGCGGTTCTCTACGGCTTAGGTATGCAAATGAGCTAATTAAATATCATTAAGGGAGGCACAGAGTAGTGCCGGGGAGCTTAAAATTACCTTTGCCATCACCGTTATTACACCTAGAACATGTAAGGTGCTGCAACCTCTACGAGTGTTTTTGTGTTGGATTTCCCCAGTGGAGTTCTCCTCCCTCTGGTGCTCCCTACCTACTCTACCATACTTACCTCCTTTCATCTTCTATCCATACTTCGGCAAACCCAGTTGGCTAGGATAAGTGAATCAATCTGGTTTGGCTCGACGAGATTAGCCACTTAGGTTGGTTTGGCAAGGTTGGCTTTTGGCTTGTCTGGGATACTGGTTTTTCCCGATCCCAATGGTAGGATTTAGAGGGCGCTGATCCTCGGGATAGTCACGACTCAATCAGTGATGCCTATCTGGGTACAGGACACAGATTTATATGATAGTCATAAAAACACCTTATATATTGCCTTGTGTGCCCAGAATGTTTACGACTTGATTACAATATTTAAACCATGTGACCAGTACCATTGTATAATTATACAATAGGTTCCGCAATAAAAACTTCCAATGAATATTGGGACAGAGTTCCAGATTACCACCACCCCCCTGTTATCAATCTACAGGAAACAAATTCCTTTTTTATTTTATGCCTAAAATAACAATTACCTACTCCTGTAAAACCAAAAAACAGTTACAACAAAAAAATTAAGTTAACATGTTAAACTTCAAAAGGGTGGGGGGGGGGTTGGATATGGAATTGCCAAACAGTGCTCGTGTGACCCGGTCTAAGAGGTTACTTTGGCATGTATTTCTTGATTATATTTCAAATTTGTCGTTTCATTGTGAGCGTGTTGTTCTCCAAGGCCAAGTTAGCAGCAGGCTGTGCTGGTATTCTGTACTTCACAAGCATGTCCCATGTCCTGTACATAGCTATCAAGAGGAGAGTCTGGCATAATATTGAAATAGTGCCTCCCTTAAAACACTTGCGGTAAGTCTTATTTGCGTGATATGTGTTAAATGTAATGCAATTGCATAAAAGTTTTAAGGAAGGGGCATTCAGAGATTCATTGGTAGTTATTGTCCCCGCCGAACTAGTTCGGAATGGGACTATAAAATGAGCACGTCGTTTGTCCGTTCGTGTCGTTCGTCCGTTCGTCCGTGATAAAAATGTTAAACCCATGTTGTATACGATTTATCTGGAGTTCTGTAAGGGCAACAATGATGTAACTTGGTGGAAGAAGCGGTTGATGAGTTCTCGACCTGATAGCCAGTTTGGGTGTAAATATGCTAATTAATATCTCATTTGCATAATTTTATTCCGTTCGTGTTGTTTCGTACCGTTGGAATAAATGTGAACCCATGTTTACGATTTATCTGGAGTTCCGTAAGGGCAACAGCAAGATGTAATGTGGTGGAAAGAAGCTGGTCGATGAGTTCTCGACGTGATTAGATTTTGGGTTTACAATAGCTAATTAAGTATCTCATTTGCATAATTTTATGAAAATTTTGTCCTGCAAGGCCTGTGTACAAAGTTTCTGGAGTTCCTAGGCGTATAATGATGTACCTTGGGGGAAGGAAGCCGGGCCGCGAATCTGAACCTGATTAATTTTGGGCGTATTTTTGGCAAATTGATTATGCGAATGAGCAATTAATATGCAAAATCACGTAATTGCTATATTTTTGACACTGTACATTGGATCCTCAAAATTCCTTGCGCTGTCTGAAAGCCTATCATGGGTCACATCTTTTTTGCAATTTGGAAAGTAGGTATATATCGGATCAGGCTTAAGTATGCAAATGAGCTAATTAAATATGTCATTAAAGGGAGGCACAGACCTAGTCCACCTTGGATCTTAAAATGTACCTTTGCCAGCACATTTATTACACCTTAGAACCATGTCAGTGCCTGCACATCTACCTGTTTTGTGTTGGATTTTCCCCAGGTGGGATTTCTCCACTCCCTCTGGGTGGCTCCCTAACCTACTCTTACTACTTTACTCCTTTTCAATCTCTTTCCATACTTTCGCAACCCATTTGGTAGAGAGGTTAATCATGCTGTTTTCTCACATATGATCCAATTATGTTGTTTTGGTCCATTTTTGGCTTTATTGCTTGTCTGGGATACTAGGTTTCCTGATCCCAATGTAGGATTTAGAGGCGCCTTGATCCTCGGGATAATCACGGCGCAATTAGTGATGCCTAGCTGGGGTACAGGACACAGATTCCTAGTAAGGCGGTGAAAGTGCAACCCCACACGGACATCAGGAGATGGGGCGGTTGTCTCAGGACTCTTTCCACAATGGAGACAGCATCCTCCACCTCTCTTTTGTCTTGCAAAAACAGTGTTGGTGGCCAACTTGGTTCTGTTCCTACTCCTTCATTTCTTTTCTTTTCTATCTTTCTTTCCTTCTCATCCTTGCTTTATTCGCTTTTGTTCCCTACGATTGTTCATACTTAGGTCAAAAACCAACTATGTGAGAATGTACCTGGCGCCTTCTTGTCGGCTTTGGTTGTGTAGCCTGCGCCCCCCGTCTCCGGCCCCTCCCTGACAGAAAAGGCAACTGCTCCCTTGCAGAGTTGCAAAAAACCGTGAAGAGGACAAAGGCTAAGGTACCCTTTTCCCCAACAGAAAGGGGTGCTGGAGACCCTGGCGAATCCCATCTACTATTTAGCTAATTGAAAGCAATTTAATCGTTTCACAACGTAACACCAGGGTTAAAGCCCCTGATTTAAAGTCTGTGCCTTCTAGTCAACATTGGTCTATACCAATATTCATGATGGGTTGGTCCTAAAATCTACTGGTAATGGTCCCAACCCTTAATATTTGACGTAACAGATTCGCGGGCTTTCCAAACCTGATTTTTTTATGCAAAAAGGCCCTTTCATCATTAGCCCCTTTAATGTCCCGAAACACTTTCACCAACAGCCACGAAAGAAGACCGCGGACACATGAAGAAGCAGACTGTCATATATCGATGTCCATCTGATACCTCTGTCCTCACCCGACCACCAACCGCCTGTGTGGTTCCACACCACTACGATTCGCCCTACGTCCTAGCCCCGCTTCACCAATCTCAGCAATCTTGCGCACATCTTTCACTACTCTATTACCCGCCCCCTGGCCGAACTCGCTCCGGGGAGGGACCCCTATCTGTAGCAACGCCCCCCCGTTCGTCGAATCGGGTTGGATTCTTGCGGCTGTTTCCTCCCCCGTCTCCGCTCTCGGCCCACCTCCCTTAGTTTGACTAGTTTGGGTTTATTCATGTTGTCTGTGCGCTGGGCTACGCGCAAGCTTCAAACATTTGCATGTGCTGGCTCGCACATCCTTTGGGGTTCCCGCACCTTTTATCCTCAGGGGGATTAGTTCTTCTCGGAACGGAAAGTCTTGGATCCGTCGCTTATTGGGTGCGGGGGCCCTTTCCAGGTTTCCGCTAGGGGCCAAACGGGACAGTTCTCTTCCGGCGCGCCGCGGCTGGGTAGGTCCGGTGATAAGTGATTCTGTTTGCGCCTGCATTTCGAGGAAGGCTCTCTGGGGGACGCCACGGCGGAGGTTGATAACCTCCTGCGGTGGGACCCGGGTCCTGGTGGCGGCCGGAACTGTAAGGGAGTGTATTCATTGCGTCTGGTTTGTGTGGTGAGTAATGCCGCAGGGGCGGTGGGAGTGGTAGGTAAGTCCCCTTGTTGGTGCGGCGGATGGCTCTGAGGGGCTGCGGGGTTAAGTCCCCCCTTCTGTGTGGGAGTCCCTCCCTGAAGAATCCGGTCTGTTTGCGCCGCGAGGCAATAATGGCTCCTTCGCTCGGGCGTATTCGCATCAGTGGGTTATGTGCTAGTATAATTTTCCGGCGTTTCCGCCTGATTATGGAGTGCGTGGGTGATCTCCCCCCCGTCGGTCGCAATCGTGTTGTGTTTAACGCTTCCTGACCAGTGAGTTACTCTGTTTACCTGTTCGCCGGAGTTGACTAAGGTGTGTGGGAGGGTTGTAGAAAGGTTGGTGGGTGGGGAAAGGGATGCGGGTTGGACTATATTGGGCACCGCCCGGTCATGTAGGCCCTTGCTCTTTAGGCTCCCCTCCCTTTGGGTGTCTACGTCTTGGCCCTTTTTTCGGGGCGGGGTTTTTTCTGCGGATCCTTTTTCCCCCGGTTTCCCCTCGCCTTTTTATGTCTCACTAATCCAAATTCCAAATCATTCATGTAGCTGATGGACACACCCGCTCCCAATGGATAACTGTCCAACTGGACTATATTTCGGTCAGAAAAAGTGGATTAACCGCATTAAGAACTCAAGAGCTCTCTTACAAACACTTTTTTGAAGCTGTTAAGTCTGATCACAGATTGTCTCTTGCAGGAAGCCAGATAGTTATCTTCAGAGTAAACCACCTCCCAGAGATCCCATGAAAACAATAGACTGGGAGGAAGGTAGTGGGGGATACACAGCTTTGTGAGCAGTATACCGTACGGTACTAACGTTTCACAAACACTCTATGTGATGAGCTTTAAGACAAGAACCCAGGCGCAGTAAATATAATGTGCCTCTACTTGTTCAAGCCACAAAGAAGTGGCATTGGAGATGCTACCTAGAAAAAGAAAAGACTACTCTTGCCTTGCCTCAAACGACCAAGGCAGCAAAGCCCGAGAAACAACTGAAGTCTGCAGCCAAGAAGTACCGTACCAAATCCACCAGAAGCTCCACCAGCAGAAACTTGATGCTGCTCAGTGGCTGCAACTCGAATGACGCTTACAATGTGTGCTGAGGAGCAGTTAAGTCCACGGCGATCATTGAGCCCGACATCTTGAAACAAGCATGCTGCTGCCTGGGAGGCCTGAGGGAGCTGGACCGCTTAAGAGGGCTACCCACCTATAAGAATCAAAGGTGAAACAACTGAAGAGCGCTTGACACCTGGTTTCAGCACTTTAGTTCTTCTACTTGGCAAGCCAGTTTAGAATAAAACTAACCTTGATGAACCTTTTCTTCAATCACAAGAAAGCAGGCGCCCTTCCCCCACCAGACTGGAAACTCTTCACTATGGTGACTTCAGATCTGCCTGAAGAAACTTAGAACACCAAGACACCTGGTCCCGCAACAATTCCCTGCAGTATTCTGGAAGAATCCACTAGGCACCACCTGATCAACTGTTAGAAGTTTGTAATAACACCTACATGGGAACAACCAGCTGCCTTTTCAACATCATTCATCATTCCTCTACCAAGAAAGTGACTCTCCACACCCCCAAACTACAACAGAGGAATTACACTGTCCCCACTGGCCTCTAATGAATCTAGCAACTCCATGCGCTCAACAAATCGACCCTCACATAGATCCCATTCTCAAGACGGAACCAGAACGGTTTTTTTTCGCACATGGCAGATCAACACTACCCTACCCTCAGATACTTGCCCTCTCAGAAGGATTCATAGAAGAGTGAGATTTCCAAGAGAAAGCTTCAATTTGTTCGTAGATTTTCAAGTCCTTTGACATGTTAACAGGGATTACTGCTGCTATTCTCCCTCGCCAACTCCAGTGTCCCAGATGAACTGTCAAGGCGGGCATCTCGTGCACGAAACCTACGCCCGTCAGCGGGACTTGGCAGTTGCATTATAATCCCATCTAGCTGGACTCTGTGCAGACCATGGATGGTCCCACAAAGGAGTTCCCTAACACTACTGGAATCCGCCAAGGAGATACTCTTGCTCCCTATCTCTTGTAGTCGTGGGTGATTACATCCCTCAAGACAGAGTCTTGACATCCGATGAACGACAAAGGACTCAACATCAAACCCAAGCGTTCCAGACGTTACATGGGTCAGAATCTCACAGACTTTGACTACGGGGCAGATGTTAGCTCTAACAGCTGATCTGATATCTGGTGCACAAGATCTACTAACTGCACTCGAGAATGTTGCTGCCAGACAAAGTCGGTCTACTTCTAAATGCCAAGAAGACTTGAATATAATGACCGTCAATGAGGAAGACGATCAACAACCTATCTCACAGCAGCTGGTAGCCAACTTCAAAGAGGCAAGGGGACTTCAAGTGATCTAGGGTCCTTATGTTCCCCGACGCAAGAAAGACTCCTGTCCACGCAACAGTGTGACAAGCTTTGAATGCCTGCAATAAACTACAAACACCACTTATTGCAATCTGAGTCCGTACTCCCGTCCAACGTTCGAATCGCAAGCTGAAATTCTTTAAGCCTCGTGGTGAGAGATGTATCACTTGTTACGCCAAACCGGGGGTGATCCTTCGGAGCCTGAGCGCGCACCTTAAAAAAACTTGAGAAAGAGCTACAGGATAGACTGGATGGCCCCTACACCAACTTCTTAAATGCCGAGTACCAAACATATCCTGGCGCGAGCACATACCAAAGCACAGATATATGAGAATCCCTCCATTTCATTCTTCTGTTGCCCAACGCCTGTGCACGATTTTGCCGGTCACTGTCATCGCGCGATTGACCAAGTAAGTCCTCAGACTTCACATTTGGAAGTTACCATGTGCCAAAAATGGGGTCGTCGCCCCTTTAAACTACAATTGATTTGGATTGCTCGAGACATCCAGCGGATCCATCTGACATCCCCAACTATGACAACAGGGACAATTTGGGGCGCTACAATTGTGAACCGCATCTCGGCTGCGGCCGTTAAGATAGAAAGTATGCGTAATTTGCTGTATCTCTAGAACGGTACGAGTCGGATAGCAAAATTTTTTTGCCACTGATACTACTATGCCATAGGGGAGGAGGGGTGTTGGGGAGGGGATTAGGTATTGCGGGGGTGGTTGGGGCAGTGGTGGGGGTGTTTAGGTGTTTTGGCAAGGGGGTGTTTGGTTGCCGTGTGTTGAGGGGTGGGTGTTTTTGCATGGTGTTAGGGCGGGGGTGAAAGTGTTGGTGAGGAGGTGGGAATTGTTGAACCAGTGTGGGGTGAGGGTGGTTGGGAGGGGTAGGGTTTTGGGTAGGGGGTAGGGGTTAGGAATTGTTTGTGGAGGTGATTGGGCGTGTTGTGGGGTGTTTGGTGAAGGGCGAGGCCATGTTACGGGACAGTGGGTGGGGTTTTTGGCGGGGGTGGGGTTTTGATGGGTGTTAAGGGGGGTTGGAGTGGGTGTTGCAGAGTGTTGGGGAGGGGTGGGGTGTTTGGTAGTTGTGGGGTTAAGTTGGGCAGTTGTGGGCTTTTTGGGGGCAGTTGTTGGGTGTTGGGGAGTTGTGGGGTGTTGGGGAGGGGTGGGTGTTTCGGGGTGTTGGGGGTGGGGTTTGTGCAGGGTTTGGGTATGGGGTGGGGTGTTGTGAGGTGTTGGGGAGGGGGTGGGGTGGTATTGTAGAGTTGCATTTATTACAGTTAGGATCGCGACCATTTCTGCGGGGACATATTGTTTTACGCATCGCGTAAATACGAGTTCGCCTTGGTTACCACCCTCTTCTGTTTTGGCCCCTGGTTCTTCAAGAGGACCACAAATAAAAATTCAAATTATGTTTACACTGTTTTGTGATGTGTCATCTGCAAGAGGGCAATAGGGATTGCGTGGGTCTTTGTGATGAGTGTGTGGTGTTTAATGTGGTGTGTGTGCTCCCACCTCTGTTTGTGTCTGTGTAATCTATTGTGTGGATAAAAATGGTTGACCTAAAATGTCCACCTAAACATAATTGCCCCGCTTTTTTTCCATCATACATAACACTCTTTTCATTTTCCCATGTCGGCTCCTTGGCACGAACGTATTCATTTCTCCTTGTTTTTCGTTCCCCACCCGTTCCCGGCCCCTCTCGTAGTTTCTTTTTTTCCACGTTGTCCTCTCTCTTTCCAAGGTTTTTCCCGTGATTACATCTTCGCCCTCGCCCGTTTTCCTAAATTTAAAATTGCTTTGATGTATTCATATACGTCGGACAATTTTCATGACCCTTCATGCATAGCAGATTGCCCTGAATTGTCCTATACATAGTCCCTGACCTATGTGACCTTGTTGACCGCATGTGACTTTTATGACCTCATGTGGACTTTTGTGTGGCCCAACTTATGTCATGATAACTTGTATATAATGGTTCCACGTGTAGTGTCCCACCTGTTGGTGAGACCATGTGACCTTGGTAGCTCCGCATGGCCTTTTGTAACCTCGTGTGACCTTTGTGGCCCCAAAAAAGGGTCAATAATTTTAAATTACTTGGTTTATCCACCTATGTCAATTGATTTTCATGATACTTTGGATGTTAACAGTCCTGGGTAAGTACCCACTTGTTGTTGACCTCATGTGAACCCTTTTTCCCAACATAACCTGCAAACGGCAAACGATGCTGCATTCGTGAATGCTGTTTTTGTATATGTGCATTCTCCTAACCACTATTTTAATTTAGTTGTTTGGATCCGAAACCTTTGGAAATAAAAATCTCTAGTTTCATTTTTGCTGCCTGATAGTTTGGGGGTATTTTTATGGTAGGTTATGCATGTGTAGAATGCAAAACCTGACTTTGTCAACAATAAGGGCACCTGTCCCACAAAATCTCTGAATATGCCTTAAATCTTGTGTTTGGTTTATTTTTATGAAATTTTGAATAATTTTGTGTTGTCCCCCCTTTCATTGTAAATGTTGTTTCAGGTCTTTCTTTATTTCTTCCTCAGTAATGGATGGAAATAATAGTAGTTCTTGGTTATCTTTCTTCAAGACAATTTGGACTCGGATTGATCTAATCAAAGAAACAGTATGATAACTATTGGCATCTTGAATATTCAAATAAAGATACCTTTCCACTAGCTCCCCACTATTGTGTACTTTTGTATTTTGAAGAAATGGTCCTAACAAAATAGAATACCTGGCCAGTGGCCTCAATAAAAGTATTTTCTCACTTTTAAACTCAAAACTTTGTGGTTCTCTCTACAGGAGACGGATATGATTCAACCTGGAAACGTTGATACTTTATATGCCCTTGGCAGCTTTACGCCATAAGATGTTGCTATCTCTGGCGAACAAATTTTGTTACTGCCTTAATCCCTGGTCCATTTTGATGACTCTTACATCAAAGGACCTTATAGGTAACACTAATCTGGTGTAAGAAACAGATTCTGTAGTCAAGGGAGGTTAAAAGGCATATATCACCAGTTTGCTGTACTGCCTAGAGCTCTGGTTCCAATTTGAGACTCTACCATCAAAGGACCTTATAGGTAAACACTACATCTGGTTAAGAAATAGATATGTAGTCAAAGTTCATATCTACACAAGTTCTGTACTGCCCAAGCTCTGGTCCAATTGCATGACTCTTCTCAAAGAACTAGGTACAGTAATATCTGGTGTGAGATACAGACTTGTAGGTCGTGGTCAAAGGTCATATCTGTGAATTCAATTTTCTGGTTTTCCATTCTTAATCCCCTTGATTTCTGTTTTAAAATTAAAAAAAAAAAAAAAAAAAAAAAAAAACTTTCAAACAACTTGTGCCCTTCTTAAGCTTTGCACATATGTTGACTCAGTCAAAAGTATCACTGGCCCAAGCCTCGTCGGAGTGTACAGCTTGACCTGGACTGACCCCTACATGACCTTGACCTAGTTAGCTTGTATGTCCCTGGCAGGGGAATATGTAAGTTTTACTTGGCAGTGTTGTTATTTTATTTTGATTATGAGATTGTACATGATACTGCCCCGTGAAGTCCATGTCGCTTATGAACACACATTTTTGTGGGTAATATAAAGGATAATAATGACTTCTTTGCTTTCCTTCATAACCAGTCACTATTTCCACCACTGCATTTTGGAATTGGGGCTCGCATACTTGCCATGTATGAGGAGGGTGGTGATGGAGTACGTGGGATAACCTTAGATAGGGAGTCCTGTAGAACATGACATTTCACTAAGAGAGTGTATCATAATGCTGGCTGTCGATGCAGTGTTGTATTGCCATACTCACATGGTATATTGAGGGTGTACATCCAGGTAGGTTAACATATGATAATGTGCCCCCATAACCCCAAAAATATAATTCAAAAGAAACAAAAAGCAAAACAGTCTCAAACAATGAATTATAAACATACTAATCATCGACCAATAGGACCATGCACAAGAGTCTACACCAAAAGTTTTGGCTGGCTTTTGACCAGCTGATGATTCTACTTTGTCTCCTTTAACATTTTTGAGATTGGGAAGGGGTAAATTATTAGGGGTCAAATTTATAAATATTCATAAACGTTATTATGAGAGAGGAAATTGATGGACAAAAATCATGCATTGATTTATTTGTCATTGCACGGTGCGTATATTAATGAGCATACGCGGAGTGCTATGTAGAATTTTTACGCGGACATTGGATTGGCTTCATTTTGAGCGGGTATTTCATTCGAAAGAAACATTGCTGCATGAAATTCATGACGTATTCAGATTTTTCTTGTAAAAAAATGTCTACTGGAATATGTTTATGAATGGGGTTAATGTCTGTTATATTTTTACTTTCTCTTGCATTGTCAAAAATCAATGCACTGGCGTCGTTTGACCAGATCATAATGGGCAAGCCACCCACTGAAGGGCTTGTGCCATATTCGTCATCAAACTGAGTGTGCATCATTGATTTTGGCCAATGCACTCGATGCTAAAAATATTCACAATTAAACCTCTACTTTCATACCAGGTTAAAAGGTATAAGACAGGTTCTAGTCCTATGGATTAAAAAGGTCTTAGTTGCTATCTCTAGGATAATTTCAAACACGGCTTAAAATTTCATGGTCAACTGGCGTAACATTTTAGAATGCAGCTTTTTCTCCAAAGGGGCTCAAAATTGTTCCGCTGTTGGATAGTGTAATGTCAAAATATGTAATATTATGTTGTTGACATTTGGGGTGTTTTTTTGTTTTTTTTTTTTAATTAACCCTTTCCCTGGACCCCTGCTAGGCAAGTACTTGGGACTAAAACACAGGGAATTAGGGATAAAGTTGCAAATTACTGACTCCGTCGGCAAAATTTGTGGGAGAGCGAGCCTCGATGTCGGGTTGCAGTTCATTGAAAAATGGCTCGAGGCGAGACACTCTGCTAGAAATCAGGGCAATGTCCAGTCAGAATTATTGTCTCACTAGCTTTGAGCAATGGTTCAACTTCACTATGCTAAAACAATGGAACCAGCTGAAGCGAATCTGGTCTAGAAGTGACCCAAAGTCCGGGGAAAGTTGTAAGGGGAATATTGATTGGAGCACAGGGTGATGGGTGATCAGCTTTCTAGGCCTAAATACCTTTGAGCCGATTAAAATTAAGTAAATGTATATTTCATGTTGTAAACATGCTCTTACAAAAACATTTGAAACCAATTTGAAACATGTCAGATTATTTTAACATTTCTCCCTTGATGACCTTGTACAGTTTTTGGCCTGTTCTGCAAACACAAAACGTTATAGACGTAGGAAACTTAAATCGTGATGGTTTGGTTTGTCACAAGGATCTTAGTGGTCTTACCAAGACCCTGGTATTTCCCATTGCAGAGGTCAATTGGTTCGGTCACAATTGCTCCAAAAACATGCTCCAACGATTGTGGCTGTAGCTTCAACCTCAAGAAAACTTACGACCGCCTCAACTTTCTTTCAGCGATGGACGATGAGCAGGCTTTGTTTTTACTATGAGTAGCTCTGCTGAGAGTGAGTATTATTAATCTATACTCTATTTCACTTCGTCGTTGCAGTCCGTACGTGGACTCCACCGCTGTTGACACAATGAAATCGTTTTTTATTTTTTATAGCAATTTCAAGCAGCGGTGACACAATTTGACAACTGATACAAGTGGGACATGAAGGAGCTTATTCTCAAAAATCAGAAAACATTATTGCAGGAATCGTGCCATATTAAGCCTACAAAGGTATGATTTGTATGTTATAGTGTCCTCTATATCCCCATTCTCCATAGAGAGGTGTGTTACACTAGATTTTAGGAAAAATCCTTTTTGTCCGCAATAAAATTTTGTAAACTTCACACAAGCCCGGGATATAGGAGATAGTGGAATAGATAATCCAAATTAGGTGTCACAAGTTGTATCGCGTTGTATCTTTTGTTTTATTTTGGTTTTGCCATAATTCAAATGGACTTTCACACTGCTGTGACATGCAACTCTGGCAACCGCCCACCCAAGAGAGGGTGTAATTACAGGCGCGAACCAAAGACGGGCCAACGTAAAAAGTCATGCGTGACTGCTGCGTGTCAGTCTTAATTCTGGTATTTCCACTGCCACGAAGATGTGAACAGAGTACAGTGAATTTTTATTTGAAAAATGAAAGTTATGATGAGGCACAGAATTTAAGTTTGGTTTGTTTCTTTTAAGGGATTATTCAAATTGTCGGCATTCCCACTGGAAGCACAACATGTCATTTTTTATCCCTCTCCCCACTTGAGCTTTGTTTTTTTTTCAATTACTAGAAATTCAATAATCTCTACCACCTGAGCATGTAGATACGTGTACTTTGTGTTTTGTAATACAAATATTTTTTTATACAAATAATATTTTTTTTTTGTTAAATAAGCCTCAAAATGACCGCAACAAAATTCACATCATCTAACGATTCCCTTTGGTAAATTGTCGTCCCGCCAAGCCACGAATTGCAGACGTCATGCACGTGCATTTCATAAATGAAGTCTCATACGCCGATGGCCATAATCAGTGTCTTTTTCTCAAGTTTATACTTAAACTTCTGCAGTCTTCTTTTTAATTATGTTTTAAATACATGCCATCAATACTTTCTGTTAAATTAAAACATTAATATTTCTTTATCCTCATCCTCCTCCTATCTATTCCGGTATAAAAGTTGATTTTCTATTCCCAGCTTCTTCCAACAAAGCATATTGGATTTTGGAAGGAATTTAAAACATAAAAATTCCATGCATTTATTAGTACAATTGTCTGAATTCTTGGCAAAACTTGTGAATGATTTTGAACCTTTTTTTCCTCTTTTTCCCCAAGGTACCTATGTTGAGCCTGAACCAAAACAGTTACCACTTGGTGTATGTATTGAAAAATCTGACAAAGGTAGAGGTTAAGAGCAGGGAAGAGAAACAAAATTGGCGTCAAAATATCTCTACAAGCAATTTGAGATGTGCCCATTTTTTAAAACATTTTTAGGCGATCAGTGTTAAAATCCATGGGATAGTCATTGGTGATAAGTTGTAATAGAATAAAGTGAATTTTATAAGCTCAATAATGTGCATTACATTGTGAGAAAAATTGGACATAATCAATGCACAGGGACAAATTCAATGCAGCATATAATGCACAAGCCACAGGAGCAAATGCATTGGACAGCGATCAAAATCAGCGCAAGTATTAAACCTCGTTCTACAGGAGAGAAAACAAAAAGAAAGATATGACAAAGTGGTACATCTTAAAGCCACAATCAGTCTTTTTTTTCCAAAATTCAAATTGCCCTTTTGTCTCATAAAGTGTTGTGTTAGGTCACATCATGCCTTATATACTGTTCTTTGTGAAAAATACACTATAAACATTTTAAAGTGTCTTGAAGATACCACTTCTGACTGTTTTGTTGCGTAAAAGTTGGATCCCGATTGTATTAGTAAAAATTGCAGAAAAATCATCATTCTTGACAAATACAGTTGTGTTAAGCTAAGCCACTTGCAGGGGTTTTTACTTCAATCATAAAACAAACAAGTACCAAGAAACAGTGCAAAAAAAATGGACTTTGATGGAATGATACGGGGGTGCGATTTGTTAAATTTTGAAGAAATTGATGATGTGGCTTTAATTAGGGGTTCATTCTAGTATTTTTGGGGGGGGTTTTTTAATGACCGCTTTTTTATGCAGGAGGCTTTGCGCGAGGTCAGAAACAATGTTCATACCAAAAATACATGACCCTGAACCCTGTTAATGTATACCGTGCTTTTTACTAACTATTACTTACCAAAATTAAATATTAAATATTCCAATTCAGTCTGTGAAATTTGCTAGATTTTGACCAATTTCGGCATTCGTCACAAGCAGGCAATGCTTAAACGTGTGTTTATACATGGTCACGTGACGGGTATTGACAAATCGCGTAAGCCGATACATATGAGGTATCATGAACTAAACTATTAACTGCAACATGTTCTATCTTACAAAATCAAAAAAGTGGCCTGAAACATGTCAAAAACAGTAAGTGTAGATCCAATCATCTGCTCAGTATGAAAAACCTCTACTTGATGTACTTTCTTATGTGGATTGTTATGTGTATCCAATTGCAGATTTGCAACCAAGAAATATTTCCCTATTATTATACGGTGTACAAGACTGTAAAAAGCTTGCAGTCAACAATCTATGCTTGAATATGTATGAGGGACAGATAACATCATTCTGGGACATAATGGGCTGGAAAAACTACTACCAATAGTAAGTCATATAAAGGTATAAGTTTTGAGTGTGGAAATATGCCAACAAATAACCTCACAAATAGACATAATGCCTGTGTTCCAAATATAAGTGGTGTTGTTAAGAAATAGTTGGTAATGAAGAAATTTATTTGGATAGTTATTATTTTGATATTTTACAAATAGACTAGTATTTGTGACCAAAGTTCAACATTGTTCAATGCAATATGATTTGCTTATCTGATGCAAAGATATCTGCTATGATAAGTGTTTGCAGGGGTTATAGTGGCAATATTTTTCCCTTAGTGGTAGGTACTACATATCCAAAGGGGACTTCATTTATGTTGATAAAAACCCTCACAAATGCAAAAATTGTTTTTCGACCATAAGTAGAGTAGGGCAATTTAATCACACTTCTGAGCAATTAAGACTAAGGAAACTGCCTAACTAATCACTTTAAATTTAAAGGTGCACAATGGCACGTTCATAGTAAGTAGAAAATATCATCAAATTTTACAGAATTCTATAAAATATGACCACATTTAAAAAACTCATCCATGACTGGCAACTGTCCAAATTATTGATCAGAATTACAGAGGAAGAAAAGTTTCCCATTGCATTCTACACATCTCATGGTGCCACAGATATGGTGTGTTTATCCCATTAAAAAATAGCTTGAGGATGGATTTATTTGGGCATTTAACGCGCTATCTAGAAACAAGTAAAAATCCTTCTTAATATGGTTGTACTTATCATGGTCCATTCTTGGATGGATACTCGCCAAAGAATTACATTTACCAATGGTTGCTATTTAAAAACAAAGAAAACTGAGTTTACTTTATAACATAAAGGTGCATTGTATATCAAGGACTCATTGAAGGTTCACTAAATATTCTTGAGAAAAGCTAATTTTCAAAATTTACAGGGATTCTGATGCTGCATTCAATGTGATAAAGCAAGTTTTTATCACAGTTTCCCTTAGGCACTGTGTTGTAATTTCTGTACGACTAATGCACAGAAGAAAATGCAAAATTGTTGGAATTCTTATTTGTTTGTATTAAAAAAAATTTTATCATTTTGCAAAATTAAGGGTAATGGTGACTAAATATCAAAGTCTTCAAGTATGCAAGTAGCCAAGCTTGCATAGTACTAATTAATTAATACTCTTAATTAGAAATTTGGCAGTTTTGACGTATGTGGCATAACAGAGATTTGGTTTAATTAAATAGTGAGGATGTTGAAACCCTCTGTAAGAAGTGTTATACTGATTCCCACCAGGTCTTTTAAATCGTTTATTAGTAAATATTCTAATCTTAGATTTGTAACTGACACAAGCAAAAATAGTAATTATTTATAAATAATTGTATTACTAGAAATTTAAATTATATTGTACAATTCAAACGGTGAATTTCTGCAATCACTAACATCCGCATTATGTAATAAACAAATTGAGAAAAGTTGCCGATGATGCACGTTGGTTTGACGGATGTTCGGAAGAAAACACCGATTATTGTATTCCATAATGCCGGATGTGAAGAACGCTTTAGTATAGGGAAATCAACATCCGTCACATGTCATGAACCCAATCGCCAATTTGCGTAATTTTGGTGTGACGGATATGATGAGTAACTTTCCAAGTATTACATCTTTTTATCAAGTAAGAATTCATGAATATTGGCTAAATAAATTGTCAATTGTCATTAGTTTTTAAACGGGATTTGTCGCTTGAGTTGCATGTGGGGATGTTTACCGACTCTAGAGGTCGCGATTTTTTCAGATGTGTTTTTCTCCAAAACAAAAACTTTGTATTTGTTTAAATCCATCCCCTTGTAATACCCCGATGATGAATTAGAATTTCTTCCAGAGAGATCAAAAATTGTATAAGATTAGGCAACATACTATAGACAGTTAACATCCTACGTCACTTCTTTTGTTGCGCTGAACCTTCCTGTGAATCGTTATGGCCCATGGTATTAAAACTCTAACAGATACAATAAATTATTCCCAAGTGTGTTAAACAGTAAGGCTGAACATTCAAGATACCAGGGCCCTCAGATGTTTACAAACATGCTGATATGCGGTCTTACCTAGGCCAACAGGTTAGATGATATTTAAAAATCTACATTTTAAGGATTAAGTCTGAGACGGAGACGGTGGATCACAAAATGCCTGTTAAGTATATAGGTCTACCTCAGAGCAACACTTTTAACAGCATCATAAAAGCAATATATAGTTATTTTGATTTCTAGTAAACCTTAATTAATGGTAAGAGTTGTGGAGTTTTGGTATAGCAATTGGCAAAAAGATGATTTACTGCTGTTCAAGTCTTTAGTTATAATATGGATTAAATTACAAAAAATTTTTCCATAAAAGACGTTTCGGTGCAAGAAGTTGTTAGATAAAACCCTTTAGAATACAGACCAAGATGTTTTACAGTATGGAAAAATGATTTGATTTAAGGTGCTTGTTTTGAGTGTATCATGTTCTATTCTTTGTATGAAAGTATGGCAGTTACATACACTCAACACAAAGTTTGTGGAAACAGTGGTTTTGGTGGTAGAAATGACAATGCATATTGCAAAGTCATTTTCATAGGTTTCTAGTATTGATGGTAACCATTAAAATGTTATTTTGTTGTTCTCTATTCATGGGAAACAAGATCGATTTTAAGGCTGAAAATTCTAGGATGAACAAGAGGAACATAAGCTTTTTATCTCCTATTAACATTTACTTGGTGAGTTAATTGAGTTGGAGAGGGGGTCCATAGGCATCGGAACAAGCACTGTAAATGTACATGGATGTTGCAGGGGGGCAGCGCCATGGTAAAATCAAGGAGGGGCACAACAACATTACACGATTACCTCATATAGGTTAAAAAAACTAATTTGTACATTTAGGCTTAATAACCCGTCTTCGTTTTTCCTGAATTTTAAACTTGGGGGGGGGGGGGCACCATCCCTGCCTCCAGATTTTTACTGGAAGTGGTCAAACTTATGTGTGAAGAAAGCATTTCTCATTACCCGGTGAAATCGTAGAGATAACTGGTTGGTTTGGGATGTTATTGAGTAAAAAGGACCCACTTTGGTCAACCCATGTAATTTTGACACAGTACTCTTATGAGCTTACAAAATCATATTTTGGATCTCAACATCAAGAAATAGAAAGCAAGGTTGGTAAGTTTTCAAATGCAAATCAAATATGGTACTTTTGGTGCATCATTGGGGACTGTTGGTGTGTCATAAATTTGTAAATAAACTAAATGAACCAGCTAGATGTTAAGCCCTTTCTCTGGCACTTTTGATATTTTTACAAGCTTATCACTATGCTCGGTGACAAAAAGTTTTTGATCATCATGAGGACAGAGCAAATACCCCAGGGGTCATTGACCTCTGTGGGTTGACACATCCACGTACACCATACCTGCTGCATACTTGTTGTAGAGTGCGTTGGATCACCCTGTTACAACTAACACTTCATCTCTCTTCTACAACACAAAGATTGGGGGTGCATTGATCTACCTCATGGGAGGGGAGGATCAATGTGGTCTGGATAGATTTCCCTGCATAAATTAATAATTGGAGGGTGTATTATAAGTGGCTACACAATTTTTTCTGTCTGATGTAGCAGTAACACTTCGTGGCTTACTGGAATTGCAAAGCTAGATTTTCAATGACCCATCAGCTGCATTGTGAATTACAATTGCATTATCATTCATAGCAAATTATGGTCCATTCTTGTCTACAGTTACTGCAAAAGCTATAGACAGAGCACCCCTTTTGAATTGAGGTTTTAAATCTAAGAGCTAGGTTATAAGGACTGTTGTAAGTTTACCAAAACTATGGGAATATGGAATGATGTACACATTACTTTCTAATGCTTACATCGCCCTCTGCACCCAACAAAAAGGGAAGCGTATGCTTGAGTCACCCAGACTGTGAGAAACTTGTAATTTATAGTATTGTACACACACTGAAAACTCTCCATACGGAAGTTCGGGTATTCCTGTTGGTTTGTTTTCAGGATCAGCTTTTGACTGTTTTGGTTTGTTTCCATTGACTTAATACTAATTGTACATGTAAATTGTGTTGAATATTCGAAAGATTAGTTTGTACCTCACCTATTTGTATTTGATTCATTTTTGAAGGTGTGCAACACGATTGGTATTCGCAAATAATTATATGGGGATCCAATCTCGTTAATGTTTTCCCTATCTCACTTGCATATTCTAGTTGTGCCATTTTTCTTTGGAGATTATCTTAGTATTAGAAAGCTGCTTGTTTCTTCTTCCGTGACTTATTCTACATCACTTTATATGTGCTAAATCTAATTTTAGTCTGTATATATGCTTTCTTTGTTTACCAAGTTTGGTTTTAACTATACTGGCGAATTGTTACAAGCTCATCTTTCACAAATTTAGTCCTATCTAGGTATCTTGGCATCTTGTTTTCTTCTTGCCACATATCTTAATTTCCTCCTTCAGATGACTAACTTGCTTATCAGATGCCTGCTTTAAACGGACAGTATCATGATCACGACCAAGCATTGTTTGAATAAAAGAACAGTCTCTACAGACAGGCTTACCGCAGGTACCAGAGATCTCTTCTGCCTCACCTTCATGATCGGTACAGTACTTGTCGTGCATTTCAGACAAGTGACTTTCCCAGATGACAGGTCTTCACTGTGACAACTCGTGATCGTCATGACCCTCCCAAGTCTTGTGTATTGTCAAGCAAGCTTCACACAAGAGTGTTTGCCAATCATGGCAATCACGTTGCATTTTTGTCTGGTTGTTACATTGCTAACATAACTTTTTGTTATAGGTATTTTTTGCTATGATTATAAAACAATCAGAAAACTCCTTTGAAAGAAGTTTTCAAGTGACTTATCATTAGCATAAACAAATTTCAACAATAGTATTAACATAAATTTTCACCCATTTTTCTCCTAAAGATACTAGCAAAAAAAAAAGTATTGAAAAAAAATTGTCCAATGCTCGAACCATTAAAGCAACTTTTAAACTGATAAGCCAGTCAGCAGTGCATGTTTTTCATCAGATGGTGGACTTTGCTATATATCTATTAGTCTGGATTCTGGTGGGCAGATTTTATTGCTGAATGCAGGGGTGGCTTTAGAGAGGTGAAGGACCTGTGACCCCCTATTGGTAATAAAAAGTCCTAACATATGGGGTGGGTCTGAAAATCTACTGGCGAGCAAAGTGAGCTAAACAAGGACGAGTCTTTAAAAAGGACAATAGACTTATTTTAATGCGGCAAATTGGTGAAATGATAAAAAAGAATAAAACATTAAAAAAAAAAAAACTTATTTCAAATTTTGTTAACAATTACATAAGTACAACAAGTATTTACAACATAAATTTCTGTGTTGTTACAGTATGCCAGGCATAAATCATAATGGAAAGAATTTAGTATTGTGCCACAACACTAGAATTCGGCAGCCTCAACGAAATAACCTGAATGTTGAGGAGTGGTGGACAGAATACTAAATTCATCCATTCATAA
>JAMKCH010032528.1:0-49576 GCA_023653785.1 Ophioderma brevispina
ATGGCATTAAACAAATTAAAAGCAAAATTGAGTAATTAACTTAAAGGTGCGATGAGAGATTTTGAGGCATCCATATAAGGTGTCATATGTAGTGATTTCATATAGATTAAACACTCAAAAGATTTCTTTTTTGTACTTTGGTACACAAATGTCTTAAAGTGAGAACAAAAGGCGATTTTTATATGCTTATATTTCAAAATAAAACATGCATTGAATTTCGTATTTGCTCCTATTGGAAATTAGAAATTTCACACTTTGTGTACTAAAGAAATAATTCTCAGCTTAATCCTTTTAGATGGGGATGTTTTTGATAGGAAACTTTACACCAGTGCAAAAATCAGAATTTTCACATTTTTAGGAACACCTGTTATCTGAAATCTCTCGTTGCAACTTCAAATGTGTAGGCCTTTTTAAAAAGTAAACATTTTCTTGTATAGATGGAACAGATGAACATGACAGAGACCATGTGAATTCCACAGCGCTTAACATCAAGCTACCCATAATCCTCTGGTGGACTGGATTTACAGGTGAGCGAGGCAAAGTTAAACAGTGCGGGGAGAACAAGTGCTTCTTCACCGTGGATCGCCACTTTCAAAACCACCCAAAAACCCAAGTTTTTGTGTTCTACGGGACAGATTTCAACCCGGAAGATCTCCCCCTGCCTCGCAGAACACATGATGAATGGGCGGTGTTTCATGAAGAATCTCCAAAAAACAACTACATTTTATGCCATCCAGAATGTCTGCAGCTTTTCAATCACACATCAACATTCAAACGAGAATCTGATTATCCAATCAGCACGCAGTATTTAAGAAAATTATCGGACATGACAAATGTCAAATATTTAGTTCCCACCAAAGAAAAGAGCAAGGATGGACTTGCAGCAGCAGTGTATGTGCATTCTGATTGTGACCCACCGTCCGATCGAGACGCTTATGTGACTGAACTAATGAAGTACATGAAAGTTGATTCTTTAGGCCGCTGTCTGCACAATAAAGATCTTCCGCCAGAACTTCAAGATCCTCTTACAATGGACAAAGAAGAATTTTTCAAAATTCTTGCCAAATATAAATTCAATTTAGCATTTGAAAATGCAATATGCGATGATTACATGACTGAGAAACTTTGGCGGCCTCTTACTTTGGGGTCAGTACCAGTTTATCGCGGCTCTCCGAGAGTTGAAGATTGGCTTCCTGACAACAACTCCGCCATTATCGTTGACAAATTTGAATCGCCAGAGAAGCTTGCTTCTTATTTGAAACAACTTGCCTCAAATGACACAGAATATGACAAATTTTTAGAGTTCAAAAGGACCGGTGTGAGTAACAGATTTTTAATCAAGACAATGGAAAAGCGAGAGTGGGGCGTGGATGACTACAGCCGCATGAATTTTATAACAGGGTTTGAATGTTTTATATGTAATCGTATCCATGCAAATATGAAAGCGTCCAAGAAGCAAAGATTTGTTGCCGATGCCAAACATTACGATTGCCCTATGCCGACTCCATTTAGGAACCGTTTCTTTGCCAACGATCAGTGGTATGTAGATGGTTGGACAGAAGGGTCTTATTCAGCCAAGACTCTCCGTGATTTGGTGCTCTCTGGGAAGAAGTTTACAGGCAATGAATTTCGCCATGCTGTGTGGCAGTCAAGACATTGATATATCAAAAACCCTAATCAAAAATTTTGAAATTGATTATGCACGTTTAGAAATCTCCCAGAGGGTGTATTGAGTCAATCCCACAATGCAGCAGTTTTAGGAAATCCCACCTCAACAAGGTCATGTGATCCCACAAAAATCCTATTCTTTACACATAAAACCCCCCGACTCTTACACTCATTTTAGCATAAGCGTTAGTACTTTTTTGGGCATTTTTAACATGCTCATGAAATGTCCTGAGGTTATTAAACTTCTTGAACACTTTTTATCCTTAAGTACTGACATGTGTTTAGTACAGTAGCACATTGCAATGCATTGTGGGATTGGTTCAAAACATCCTCTGGAAATCCCTACATGTTTATACTTCAGCAGATCTGATCCACTCAGGCCAATGAGATAAAGAAAAAAGGAACAAGGAACAACAAAACACATTTAGGAAATTGGCATTGTAAAACCTAAGTATGTTCTAAGGGAAGTGGGGATTTCCTCAAATGTAATGTTTGATTACTGAGCAGTCTCAGGGGTAGAATTTTGTCGCTGTGTGCGAGAATCAGTCTTGATTCCCCAAAACAAATTTTGCGGGAATCATCTAATTCGCTACTGTATTAAGTTATGAAGTTTACGAGAATCAACATTGATTCACGCAAATCAGTTTATGAGAATCTTTGCGAGAATCGATTCTCGGATTCTCGCCGAATTTCTAGCTGATAAAGAAACTACAGTACATGCTTCAGTAAATGCTCCCCATATTTTTTAAGAAGCACTAAATCAATTTCTAATAAATGCCCTCATTAAAACACTTTCTTATACCATTAAATCATGATTTCACATACCATACCTAAAATCATATCTGATAAAGCACTAAACCATTCTTAACCTATTTACAAATCCTCAATAAAATCAATTTATAATTCAATATCTAAACATATTTTTGCATATATGGAACATGGTAGCAGGTTGTATCAGCCATTTTTTATGATCAGGAAGTATATTGACTAACAATGAATTGACACTTGTTGGCCTACTGCAGCAGGCTCAGATTGCAATGGATAGGACATTGGCAATTTTCCCTTCAAAATGTCACTTTTAATAAATGTCCTTTTGCAAAATGCAGTGCCTCAGTGTTTTATTGGGAACAATATAAAATATGGTATCTCAATTTTCAATGCCTTTAGCCTGAGTGGATTAGATAGGCTCATGTTTAAACATTTGTGATAGGTTGTGTTTGAATTGATTGAATAATGAACACAAGACCTATCATTCATAACCTTATTCTACAAATATTTTGTGATTCCTCAAGAGGAAGGAAATCCTAAGTCTTTCCAATATATTTGTGCAACACTTACGAAACAAATCTTAAGGAAGTAATCCATATTGATCTTAGCTTATAATGGTAGAGCATTTGAGCTTGTGTGTGTACCGGTGTGACTCTTGTGAACTATCCGAAAAGTGAAATGTGACCCTGGCTGATCTGGATCTGCAGCATTGTTGAGAAATTATTACTACATGTCTTTCAAAGTTTAGCTGGGAAGTTTTGTTTAGGGTGTGTACAAACAATGTACACTTATTGCAGTATTAAGATTTGTAACTATAGACCCAATGCAATAGACAGCCATGCTGTAGGGCAAGAGAGCTGCATTACGTGACTACAATACATCCACCTGTTATTAAATTCCAGAGATGCTCAAGTTCCACAGGTGATCTATTGTACTCCTGGTATTTCCACTGTAGGGCAAGGGAGATTTTATGTTAATCACCACGAGTGATGTTGTATTGCATAGGGTCTATAGTCCATTTCTTTACCTCTGTGCAGTGATGTCATAACCTTGGGGCAGCTTAGATGCACATGTCAAGATATGCTGTCTTTGTGTGCGCGTGTAAAAGCGCCATCGCTTTAAGCTAGCGCGCTCGGTTTACTGGTGCGACCATCAAATCTCACACTGATGTCACTGCACGGAAGTAGGAAAATGCAGTATAATAGACATTATTTGTATTTGCTGAAGAAATGCCACATAAATAAGATTTATTGCCCTGGCAATCAGTCCAAACAAATCACAGGGCTTACGGCATGGGAAATTTGAACTTTGTCATGTACAGGCCCGTAACCAGGATTTTTAAAGGGCAGGGGCAATTTTTTTTTTAAAAGGGGACTTTTCCCAAAAATTTCCAGGGGTCGAATTTGGCAAAAGTTGACTTTTTTGTTTACCGAAATGTTAATCTTTTTTACGACAAAAAACCCATAAAAACCCAAACTTTTGCCTCTTTTGGTTATGGGTCTAGTCATGTGCCTTGTATGTGCTGTGATTTGTTCCGACCTTTTGCCTGGGCAACAAATCCTATTGCATGGCACTTCTACAGGAAATTTGTGTGAGCGCTGTTGCAGTTTGCTTGGCTCTCGGTCCGTCTGTCTCGCTTTCATTGTTTTTTTAATCACATAAGCAAGGCAGATTGAATAGTTGACCATTGGTGAGATGCCTTTCACACTGGGTAATTCTTTTTTAAATCAATGACCTGTAAGGGCCAAGATACTTGAACCCTTTTAATAAACCAGTAATTTCTGTATAGGTTATAATACACATATTCAGTGGCTTTAGAGGAGATGCTTCCAATGTCCTGCAGGTCATTTGGGAAGCCATCTCAAAACCATGGCCCCCCCCCCCGACCCCCCCCCACCTAAACTAAGGCTGTTCACCACATAAACACTGTGCTCGACCGAGGTCCGAGTCCACATAGAAGTGTGGGCTCGGCCCACATTGATTTCACGTTCTCACTGTCGCATTATAGTACTCCATCCGTGCCCCATGCCTGATGTAGTATCGGGCCCACTTCACCCGATGCGGTTCATTACATTCCGTCCATTATCGTTTATTTTTGTCAAAATCTTAGCGCGCGTTTCCTCCTTTGATAGGCTAAATTGAAACAAATCGATCTCTGATGAAACTGTTGATGTAAACATGTTGCATTGTCCGAACAAAAACATCGTCTTACTAGGTTAGCATTTTCTGATCATTTTGATATTAAATCGCGTGATGCGTTACCGTATCCCCCATTTTTCAGATTCATCGTACCCGGAATGTCATTGTTTACGTGTTATGGATGTCAGTCAGCCAGCGTTTTCGCCGCGCTCTATCGCTACAATATCTTTTCAAGTATCCGTGTTTTATACTTCAAGAAAATTATCTACAAATGAGAAACTATCGAAAAATGTGAGAGTGTTCAGGTATAATTTTGACTTCATGTAGAAAACTACGGATTCTGTTTGCGATGATTTGTGTCCTTGCTCCCCGGGTCTTGCTCAACAGCCAAGTCAGTTGGTTTCCGCGTGATATGTAGCCGGGCCCCACTTACGATGACAAACGCGTTCCCCTGTGAATTTGGTACCACGTCCTAGTCCCGAGACTACCTACCTGAGGGTGGTCTCGGACCCGATCTCGGATGTAGGGCCGAGTCCACTTAAAACGCGTTCCCACTAAGTCCAGAAGTGGGTTCGATGTAGCATTGAGTTCCACGTCCTGGTACCAAACACCATAGTGGGAACGCGCCCTAGTCTTTTTTGGACTCATTTGACTACATTTTTCATGCTGATTCCAATACGTCGGGTAAACACTCAAAAAATCTTCATTCTTTTAAGCTTACTTATAAAAAGTCACTCATTTCAAATTATAAACAAATGGAAATTGAGTCTGGGACTTGACAAGCGATTATTTGGCGTACTTTCCAGTACTCTTCCACATTATATTTCATGTATTCAATTACATTATTTATCATGTATGTAATATGTTTATACCGATATATGATTGTGGATAGAAATAAATGTTATGTTATGTTTATGGAAATGCATAATTTAGATTTTTTGAACAAAATTGGAAACATTTTTGAATTTGGAGTGACTATAGTCGCTTGAGGGACCCCGACGGTTAATGTGGACATAATTGCAGGGTACCAAGGTAATTAAAAATATATTGGGCATTGCTTAGTGCCTTTGGAAAATTCAAGACCACAACAAGTCTCGTGTTGGCCCGTGAGCAGTTATAATTGGTGAACACGCTAATACAAGCGTAGCCAAAGAACCTACCAAAATGGTTGACAAATTGCAAGAAATTAAAATCTCATGAAGATTGCCATTTTATCATACAGTATGTGACCCATAATTTTTTCAAGTTTTTCCAACTCTACCAACATATCAGTGCAATACTAGAAATTGCTTAAATATTTTAAAATGTTAGCATTTTATTTTGTGTGTGTGTACTTAATTATAACAGTAAATTTTATATGAATATATGTAAAACTAGTAGGAAGAGTAAGGAAGCATGTTATACATGCTTTTATAGATTTTTTCTATGCAAGGATAGTTTCTGAAATATCTCAAGCAGGAAATTAAAAGTATAAGAATGTTTGGAATTTTATAATGCTTAGATCTTATGATGTATGAAGTACAAGTTGTATTACTGTGGATATTGATTAAGGGGTAGAAAGTGTAATTGTTATAAAGTTGTTCCATCCAATGTGTTTGATAATGGAGTCCTAAAGAAATGTTACAAGTTGCAGATAACTATAGTCTATTTCTCTACCTCTGTGCAGCGATGTCATAACCTTGACGCAGTTTTTACGGAAAGGTCAAACTTTGCCATCATTGTTTGTGCGTGTAAAAACGCCTGATCTGATTTTGAACAGTATAGATTTTGCATTAGCAGGCATTTATTGGTTGAATAAAGCATAAATTTGTGTGTGGTCAGCATGATACTGAAGCCAGTATTTTATGATATCACTAACTGCCAAAATGTGGACTATAAAAATCAATGGATGAACAACAGAATCCTGTGGCATTGACACTGGTTACAGAATATTTCATCTGCATGAAGAATTAATTTAATATGTATAAAAAAGTGGCAATTAAAGTACCTCTTTTTGTGTAACCCTGCCCTTAGGCAGGAGACACAAGGATCCACTTGTCCATGTGTTCTGTGATGTTGTGGTGTTGTTGTGTTGTTGTGAAAAAGGGTTAACCATTTGCTTTTATATCCACATACTTTGATGGATTTAAACCAAACTTGGTCATAGGTGCAACATGGGATCCCTCATTTGTTGATGAGGTCAAGGCACATCCAAGGTCAAGGTCATGTGAGGTAAGTGTACAATAGGCTGAAATGTAAAATGACTCATTGAACAGTGAAGTTCAATTTGGAACAAAACTTGGTAAGGAGATTACATGCAAACCATAATTTGTGTATGACGGGCAAAGGTCCACTATCAGGTTCAAAGGTCATGTTAGGCCTATCAATTCACAAACCGCGACGGAAGGCGACACAAGCGGTACGAGGACAGATGTATTTTTGGTTATGGTTCTTGATTAATCCCTGAGCAAAGGTTATTTGCAAAAATTTCGTGAGTATGACTGTGCTTTTTGATGGTATGTGCAAGCTTGGTAGCCCGCTGCCCCATAGGCCACCGTTTTGTAATTTGTCCATTTACAGGGAGAAAATACAAAATTCCACATTTCTTAATGAGTAGATTTTCCGAATTTGAAAGTAAGATTGGACACATACATACTTGGGCAACGGTTCAGAGACATAAAATATTCAACATTTTGAAGTAAGTCGGGGGATGAGGCTGTGGATCACGAATGCCCCTTTATGGACATGTAGATGATGTAGATAATAAATTGTGTCTTACCTGTGGGTTACATGCAATTTTTCTACAAGTTAATTTTTGTGAATGACAACGTTGGCACACAGTAAACCTATGGCATTTGCATGGAAACAAGCATATTTTCTCTCAACACAAAAACACACGATTGGAATTGACGAATGAATTTTTTTTGATTGAATTGGAACCTGAATTTTGAGGAAAAGAATGTGAGGCGCCCATGAACCCAACAACAAAAAAGTGATAAATCATGAAATGCACTTAAATTTTCTGTAATCTTGATTTTGTGAATGATTACAAACAAAAGAATTATGTACACTTTCTATGTAATAACCCAAAATCTCTGTTTGAAATGTACTCGGACTCATTCCTAGTTTTTCTTATGTTACTTTAGAGAAAAAAGTACTTAATAATATACATATTGGTTATGACTAGTTAAAGACACCAGTGATTTGCTAAATCAGAAAATAAAAAAAAAAATGTCAAAATCATTTTTGTGGCATGTCTGTAAACCGGATAGATATCCTAACATGTGTACCCTACAAGTGCTGTGCTAGAACTGAAAGCAACCTAATAAGACAAAATTAAGGTATTTTAGTCATTACTGTCTGCGGACCACTTCCTGAACAATTAATTGAATGGGGATTTGTATCTTTGAAGCACTGACGTTTGCTTTTTTTCAAGTTGCAAAAACAATAATTTACAAACAATTATATAGGGACTTTCCTTCCTTAAAGGCTGACTCGAGATTCAAAATTAATTTTTTTGGTAGAATTAAAAAATAGTCTCTAGAATGCTTATCGAAAGTAAGGAGATTGAATCTGATTTTCCATTTTGAGCAGTAACATTTATGAACAGTATAACGGGCCAGGATACCGTGTATAACACAATTTCCGGATCGGAATTTAGAACAAAGTTGTGATTTTCTATATGAAGGGACTTCCATTTGAGCTTAGTTATTTCACACAGTGTTAGTTATGGACAAGATTATGTACATGCAAAAAAACACGATTGTTTGAAAATTGAAAATTGAGTGCGCCCTCTCGGGAAATCTCTGAGCGGCCTTTAAGATAGTTTAACAAATTTCAAATATTTTGACTCTTGGGTGAAATCACTGATAGTGTCTTTAATTATTAAATTATTTGTAAAAGAGTTAGTGCAACAGTTTTGTAAGGCGCGTATTTTGCACTCTTTGTGGAAATGTTTTCACATTCAAGGCTGACTTAGAGATTTCAAAAGATTACATCATTTTTGTGAACCATATGTTGGAACATTTAGTGGATATAAAATTGAGTCAATAATGATAGCCACACAAAAAGCTGTTGATTCTATCTCGGGCGAAGCTAGAAAATTTGTTAAAATCCAATCTGGGTCCTATGACCCCCCTTACGTACTGGGTGTAAATCCACAGCATTAAAGACACTATCAGGAGTTACCCAAAGGAGTAAAAATTTGGAAAGTTGCAGGAATAGCAGAAAATTGGAGGATAAGTCTGAAAGAATTCTCAAAAGATATTTTTCCAAATGATAAAATAAACAGAAACGAAAGACACAGCAACACTCAATTTCAACACTCATAGTTTGCAGCGGCGACACAGCTGATTCGGATTGTAATCGGCCCATCTTTGATTCTTCTTGCTCTAATGCATGCGGAAGGGAGTACTCGTCTCTTACACATAATAAACTGCGACACACGGGATTATTTTCCTGTTATAATGCGATATCGTGGAAATAATGCAGCGGTAAGCGATGACGTCATATCTTACAGATGTGTTACGGTGACCAGTAACGAACATGTGTTACTAGTCCGAGATGACGAGAGAGGACTGGTAACTATGCAATCTTGTATTGGCCACGAATTAAAAAGATGCATAAAAATGTATATATGTCTTTAGATTTGATTTATGATGCATTCCCATTTGTTAGCCTTTAACACATTTTGACACATAATAATGCCAAGCTTAGTTAAGAACCAAGAAAAAAACAAGTTTGTCCAGCAAGCGCGCGCATTTTTGTTAAAAAATTTGGTTGTTAGCGCATATTATTTTTTAGGTTTTTTGTCACGTGAAAAACTTTTAAAAAAGATTTTCAGAAAAAAAAATGAAAAAAAGTGGGTCAAAAAGCAATTAAAAAAAAAAAAAAAACATTACACATGAGCATTTTCTAAAAAAAGGTTGCATTGACGATCAGATAGGTCTCTTTAAAATAACATTCAATGATTAACAGTAAAATTAATTTAAATTAAACTAATGGATGATATGCATTCTGATATAAACTTATATTTTTTTAAATATTTTTCCTGATGCATTCTGGGTAATCAAAGTAAACCCAATACATTGATTGTAAATATGATAACACTGATCGCAAGAAATTGCAAGCTGAGATATTTCGTCTGTGCGAGTATACAAGGTCGTAAGTGCATAGCTGCCATGTGATACATCTGTGTGAGCATGTTTAGGATAACTCAAATTATCTTTTAGTTAGGGGCTCTTGAAATGGTTCTTCAGGTGAAGAATAAATTTCAAGAGCCATGACCAAAGATTTGGCATATAGTATGTTGGGGGTTCTGACAAATGGCAAGCTATTGCAATACGGACCTTGTTGCACACCACTGATTTGTCTTCGGTGTTAAGTTAAATATATCATTACTGTTTTTATAGAATGACAGCAAATGAGAACTAAGATATGACTAATTATGTGGTGATAACACAACTCATTTTTAACAGTTTTATATAGAATTGTTTCTATACAGAGTCGTAAATGAAAAAGCTAGTGCTTATTTTGAAGACCAAATACTTCACAGTTGGAAGCTTTATGCGAAATTAGTGAAAATTATCCCAAAAGCTGTTTGCTCCAGAACCCCAAATTTACCGGAAGTGTCAAAATTTGGTTTGTTTGCAGAAAGCTGCACCCTGTGAAATCATGGACTAAGGTGTTGGGTGTGGATGTTATGATGTGAAAAAGTGCCTCCATATTGGTTTTGACCAATATTATTATAATAAGATGGATGGTGAGGTTGATAACAGAAAATATGTTGATGAGTTTTGGATCAAGGTCATTCAATCACAGATGAAATGAAAATTTTGTAATTAAAACAGTGTTCACCCCATTAAACCATTATTCTCCCAATTTGTTCCAATTTATGAAGATCCCTTTGTAGGGGCAAGCCAAATTGTAATTTGATGTTCAATGGGTGGCTAAATTTTGGTGTCTGCCGAAACTTGCCATTTGCCTCAATTAACTCTAGAGCTGGATCTTACCGTGTAATTTCCTAATCCGTTTACCAACGGTCTTATTTTCGCTACGTTTCCACGGTCATGAAATTAACGAACTGCCGAATTTTGTCGCTTCCCACTCAAATCAATTCTTGCAACCATAAAGCGTTCGTATCTGGTTACCCGGACTTTGCATTCGACACATATATCAATCTTGAACCATAAATGTTTTTGTACGTACCATATGTTATGTTTTTTACAATCATCCAAATAAATCATGTGAATATCCCAACGAGCGCCAAACGCGAATCACTGTGGGACCTGCCCATTTTACCTTTTTTGTAGATCCGCTCTGTAATTAAGCACCGCGTAATTGGGTCCGTGTTATGCGGTGTATATGCTGAAGTCGCTCCACTCACGTACCTACAAGAACTTGGTAAACCGGGGATTCCCCGTTTCCGTAAAAGTCGGAAACCATTTCTTGAAGAGCATTTGGACATTACACAAGCACGGAATAACTTTCAGAAACACCTTATATGCAATGATAGGGGAACTAAGATCTGTTGGCAGTTAGAAACTATTAACACCTGTAAATCTCCCGGGTGTTGCAATTTTGTACAGTTGCCCACATTTAGCGTGAATTTAGGATCGTTTAATGCACAACATCATAGACGATAATTGTCGAATTCAACTACCTGTACGATAACAAAGAGCCCCGTTTTCAAGGAGCACCGCCCCCAACGTAACGTAATACCCAGGGGGGAGGGGCGGCCAGGAAGCGTTGTTTTTTATAACCGAAAAATGATAACTTATTAAAGGAACGCCTATAATATGGAGCGAGAGTTATGTAAGATTGTACCTTTTAGCTTGCATAAATAACAAAAAGAATTTAATGTACCGTTTAAACCAAATTGAGGTAAAAACTGATAAATGATTAATCTAGGAATTGAAAGTTAAGCCTACCATAACGTAATTAAAATGCAACAGTTATTTATGGCATTGCATTGGGTATAACGGTTTCTTAAATGTGGAAATGGTGTAGGTAGGATTTTTTTTTGGGTGCAATGGTGGAACGGAGGGTTAGGTGACGATTTTTCAAGCTCCGTGCTAATGGTTAATACAAATCCTGACCAATACTACGCCTATAGAGGGGGGAATAGGTGAAATCAATAATTTAGGATTGTAAGGTTACTAACCATTGCTATTAAGTATCACAAATGACTAATCAATTTTTACAGCAATTATTACGTTTACACGCAAATTTCTTAGGCTCTGAAAGAGTCGCTGGGAGGGTACTCCCCCTGCCACTTCCTCGTATCTAACGCCACGGATGTTGGAGTATATTTTCAGATTTGGAGGTGTTTGGAATTCAGATTGCCAAAACGGCTTTATGGACATGATCAGCGAGTCTCTTAACTGAATGATGGCGTGACTGCGCCATCCTCCTGACTTTCCAATTTCCACTTTCCCCCCCATCCTGGGTTTACTTCATGCAGTTTCTAAAACCATCTTTTTATTATATTCTTGGTACCAGAGATTGTGTGTTGCAATAACATATGTTGGTGTACTTGTCCAATGTTTTAAGAATGGGTGAATGAATTTTTAATACATTATTATATTGCGAGAATTTCTTACAACTTCGACAAAGAATTTTAAACCCTCGAAAATAACGATTAAAAGAACACCAGTACGACCGTTTTGATATTGGCAAGGGTGTAAGCCAGGGCCAAGCTTTCAGAGTTTTAAAGAAGTTTGACCTTTCCCCAAAATTGTTTTGGTCAAAAGATGGCTTCCGTATTTTCTGTGAGATAAGCTCGTTAAAAAATACAATTTTCCAGTAAAAATGGACAGACTTCGCCGTCGACCGCCCTATTTAAGTACTGTCTGATAAACTAATTCCGTATAGTTGTGTTTTTAGAAAGGTACATGGACAGTACAAGGCCTAAACTTTAAAGCTTGGAAACTCAAACAAACTGGCGCTATAACAATCCTTTTTGTTTGGTTATTCCTTTGCCCGTTTGCAGTTAAGTAGTTAACTAAAATACCCTCAGAAGACATTTAGCATACCAGCAGTTAATGTTAAATAAAAATATTAAAAATTGCCTAAAATCATTGTTTAGTGTTGTCTTGGGAGAATTATGTCGGAAACCATTTTAACGGACTGTATAAACTTGAAATCTTTCAAATCTATGTTCTTTATTCACTTGGAAAGATATGGCCCTCTTTCCCTTACTTTAATTGTTCTATATTTTTTACTTCTTTTATTTCCTTAAATATACAGCTATCAAAACCGGAGTCTCCCGCCGAAAACTGGAGAGTTGGCATCTCTGATTTACACCCTCATTACACACACATAATTATAGTGCCCTAACAGTGTTTCCAAATGAAGGAATATGAACCTGCCAAAAATGGTTCCAGCTGCTAAAATGCAGTTTTCTTCAGACTTATTGGCCGCACATATCTATTGCTCCAGGACTCTTTTTTTTCTTGGGAGTCAAGTATATTTTTCTTGTCATACCTTCCAGCTGAAACTTGCTCGTTTTCCACTCTCAGAAATAACCTATAGTTTTATGCCACAGAAAACCAACCATCAATTTTTAGTAAGAAATCATTACACATGGGTCGTTTTTTCTTCCTTGTGATAACCTTAGACATGGGTTTTTTTTAATGAGAAATCATCATACACGCGTTCAATTTTTGAAAACTGACTCAAAACATTGCTAAAATGACAAAATTTTGAAAATTGGGTATACGTATTTATTGCAAGTAAAATCCTTAGAAATGGGTATAGCTTTTTCTACCTCCAAACAAAATTGAGGCACGTTTTTTCTGGAAATATTATCTTATATCTTATGATTTCGGTAATATTTTAACGTACCACAAGACTCTCGCTTCCTGTTTAGTACATCTAAAAAAACCCATAGAAATCCGATGATGAGTTAATGAGATAATTAGGTTTGGGCTCCAGGACCAGAACCCCCCCCCCCCCACCCATGCATGGTAGGGGGAAAAAATAACTTAAACCACGGGAACCACAAGACTATTTGTACTTATTTACAATAAATTTAAAACAGATAAAAAAATCAGCCATATTTCTTCTAATATGTAATAATTTGGATCTTGGATTTGGACAAATAACTAAATTAGTTTAAAAGTATTTCATATTTGGGCAAGCGGCGATTACAAATTTTGTCATAATACTTTTGCAACTTGCTTCATAAAAATAATTTATGTCATGGCAGATTAAAATTATGAACTTAAACTTTTCTCTACTTTTCTGCAAAAAAATCTATTTTTTTCTAATTGACAAGTTGCACTAAATTAAGATTTTTTGTACTAATTTTCGGTCAGCGTTGACCTTTAAAATTATAAGCATTCTCAAAACCAATAAATCCATTTTTGAGTTCGAAAGTAAAGCAGAATGTAGGGCAACTTACGTAGATTTGTTTGACGCGCAGCATCATGTTGGACAGAGTTTGTTAGTGATGGGTGGGGGGGGGAAATTGGGGGAATTATGTAGTGGTGTCCCACTACCAGCGTTTCTCGCGTACCCTATTTTATCCAGGCCTGATTTGATCCTAAGATTTCACTTTTATTGATATTATAGGTGAGTATACCCTATAATTATTCTAATAAGAAACAGAAAAGGTATAGAAGGTCAAAGAGGTTGATTGTCCCGAGGGGAATAGTCTTTGAGTGGGACCGAATTGGTTGGCCGAATTGGCTTTGGGGTAGATCGTTTGGGTATTGTATGCATACAAGGGGCTCGTGATTGGTGCAAGCCGATGAGTGGCTTTTTTTAATTGCATTATGACATTCATCGAATACCGGCGTGATTTTTTTTAATGGTTTATGAGAGATTTGTACAGTTGTCTCTAAATGGTGCAATTTTGAAATTGTCACACCCGATGAACTTTGTTTTTTTATTTTTCATAGTATTGGTGTAACAAACAAACGTCCTTTCGTGCTAGTGTTATGGTCGCAATTGGAAACTGTTAACTTTACTTTTCACTGACGCCGCGACGGCGGGTAATTTTTGGTTTTGGAAAATTTGACTTCAGCAATTAATACGGAAAATTTTTTGCTGAGTGTAAAGTTAGTGAATTTTCTAAACGTTTAGTTACATTACGTTCGTGTATACGTTTTAACGTTTAACGTCCCAGCACTAATCTCTGTGAAATCTTGCGTCTGAAAGGTTTCAGGTTTGGCTTTTATTTGTTGGCCAATATCTTAACCGTATCAAAAGATGTCATTTTTATCCCCTAGGTTGAAAAGCAGTAGGGGGATTTGCGCTCGTGTGCACAGTCTGTATGGTGTATTGTAGTGTAGATGTTGTTGAGTAGTGGTTGTGTGTGTGTTCGTTTGGTGAGTTTCGTTTTTAAGTCTCCTTCGAAAAAGTTCAAGTCGGATTCCACCAGACTTTGGGGTTAAGGTGCAATAGGGGTCCTTAATGTGTGAGGTAGATGTCAAAGGTATGGACCAAGTTCATCTGAAGTCATGGTTCCCAGACTGCCATCTTGCCAGGGTGATGACGGCAAGTTACTTGCAGTATTTTTGAGATCAGGTGATGTATGCAGTATATTGTTTACTGTATTCAAATCAACAGATAATTACAAAATTGGGTATGTATATCACTGGTAACTTGGGAACCAAGAATTTTCACAAAAAAAAGTTGGGATTTTTAGTTTCCTCTTGATTTTAAAACACTTTCTGAATTCTATGTTCCCACGGCTCTCAATTCATTGTTGTGTGCACATGGTGCACTTGGTCGATCTCGCTGCATTTTAATTAACTTCAATGCTGCTCTGATGAGGGGAGGGGGAGGGGGGAAAGAAAGTGATGACAGTGAGCGTCAAAGGCCTAAATTCACTTGCAATAGTGCCATATAACCCACTTTCAAGGACTTAGAACAGATCTATAGTAGTAGTAGTAGTAGTAGTAAAACCAAAGTTTAAGATCCGGTTTTGACGCCCCGCAACCGGGGTGGCCGGATTCACCTCACTTGTAGCAATCGCCTTACTCCCACCTTCCACTTACCCGATTCAACCGGTCCCCCCCTCAACCCACCACTCCTACTCTCCTACTCCACTTGATTCCTCCATGTCCTCTTTGGTCGGCCCATCTCCTAAAACCACCCACCTCAAACTCAAAAGCCCTTTTAAAAATTTACAAAATTGCTCTCATCCTTCCTCAGCAGTGCCATACATTCCCCATTAGCCTTCGCCAGTCGGCCAGCCGCCTCTTCCACCCACATCTGCATCACAAATAAGCAGTCTTCTTTCCTATCCATTCATTGCAACACAAATGCTCATACCCATGCTCTCTCTGCCTTATCAAAATCCCATCTCAATTTTCACTCAGGCACCCTGTCTCACTCCCACACAGCCATCACTGATCTCAAACATTCCGGTAAACCATCACTTTCATATTCAAAGAAAATATTCTACCAAATAAAAACGTCTCCACATTCTATAACTTCACCAACCAAACCTTACTTGCTGTCACAGCCCGCCTCAAATACAACCCCTCACTAACCCTGTACCCTAGGTATGTGAACTCATTCACTGTTTCCACCTCGTCACACACTTTTCCCACTCCCTTCCCCATCCATCACTCCCTTCTTGATCTTCCACACACAAAGTCCCTTGCAAAACTTGGGGTCACTCTCTTCATCTTGTGCATCTCAAATAGAATCCCATTCCCACATTTCTAACTACCACACTGGATTCTCACCCCTTTCCACATATTCCACATGGGTCACCTTACTCACTAACACTCCCCCTCCTCCCCACTCACCATCCACTTTAGTCTTCCAGGTTTGCCTTCAGGCCTTCTCTCAATGACTTCTTCCCACTTCCAAAACTTCTCACTCAAACCCTCCATTGTCATCACCCATTAAAATAAATCATAAGCTACAGCATACTCACTCATGAAACCTTCTTTTGCACTCTCCGTAAACACATCAACCACAATTCTGCAAACACCAAAAAACGGAGGGACCAAAAACCAGAAACTGATCACACCCCACCTTCACCTCAAACTCCTCAGAAAACTCAGACCCTACTCTAACTTTTGTTTTTGCTCCTCATACCAGACTCATCACCAGCTTAACCCCCCACTTTGGTATACCCTCTGTCATCATTGCCCACTACCATCATTTTCATCGGTACTCTATCAAAGGCATTCTCCAGGTCCACAAGCAACATATAAGCTTCTAGCTTTTGCTCGATAATTCCTTTTGCAAACTCCTCTCAAATGAACACTGCATCTTAGTTAACTTCCCTGGCATAAAAACCAAAGTGCATCTCATCCACTTTCAATATCCTCCGAATCTGTCTCTAGTACCATCTCCACAATTTCATCGCAGCTCCAACAACTTCACACCCTCTATACGCACCACACAGCTCATTGCATACCCTTTTCCCTTAAAAATATTGGAACTAAACAATAACGCCCACTCCACCGGCCATTCCTTCTCCCACCTAAAACCTCTGACACAACTAAATCATCCCACCAATACTATCCTCTCCACTCGCCAATGATCATATCAAACACTAACTTCGAGGGTTCCAGCGCCTTTCCTGTGTTCTTTCTCCAATTGCCATTTACATTCTTCATGACTGACTCTCTCAACTGGCCACTTCCACCACATCAGCCTCCCCTCTGATACCATTCATTCTCCTCATTCATGATTTATAAATTGCTCTTTCCAGACCCTGCCCCCTCTATCTTTCTCAATGAAGTTCAACTTTCCTCACTTCCTCTCAATAAATCTCCCCCTTCAACATCTTTTCTCCTTGTTCATTGCCTTCCAAATAACTTTAACACCTTGTTGGGTTCCCCCTTCTAAGCCTCCTCCTCATAGCCCTAGCAACCACTTTCTTTTCTCGCTTCTTCAATCTTTATACCTCTCACTTTATTCTCTTCACTACCATTTCCCTCATGTCCTTATACGCCTCTCTTATCACCTATCGCATCCTCCACCTCATTCATCCACCACCCAGTATCTTTATGTCTCTCCTCCCTTTCTTTTTTTCCCACACACTTCATCACCCCCCTTGGAACACCCTTCTTAAAACCCCCAAGATAGGACACATTCCCCACAGGCTCGCCCACTCTATCTTCCAATGCTTTCTTGTCTCTCTCTTTCAGCTTCCTACTTTCCTCCTACAGGCACTACCTTTCTCACCACTTTTTCACCTGCCACTTGTCCACTCGCAAAAACACCAACTATGTTGTAATGCCAGGGGAATTACCTAACATTCTTCCAAAAACTTATCCTCTCCGCCCCAACAAGACAAATCAAGCTCCGACTCGTTTCACTGAAAATAAGGTCATTTCGTTGTCTCTTTCTTAACCACGTATTCGCAATGCACACCTCCTTCTCATCATAAAACTCTAACAGCATCCTTCCTTCCAGGTTTTTCTCCCCAAACCCGTTCCCTCCGTGAACCACCCAAAACCCATCGATCCCTTTTCCACATGTCCATTGAAATGCACCAACAAGCGGAAAACTAATTCACCCCCACACTTTGCATCTCCCTGATTCCCCTGACATCTCTCATACAAAATGTTCCTTATCTTCATGTTTCTACGCATCTGCGGAGCAGAGCCGCATAGGAGCCTAATACCTCCTCCTCAAAAGCCATTAACCAAGTCATCACCTATCGTCCTACTTCTCCCTCCACTACCTGCGCACACGTGCCTCCTTAAACCCATACTCCCACGCCACCCAATCCAGCCTTGATTTCCTGCCCACCAACATGATACTGTTTCGGTCCCTCAACTCCCACCAATCCTAGCACCCTGCACTCTCCACCTTACTTCCTGTACACCACCACACATCAACCTTCCTCTTCCTTAACTCTTCGCAAATCTCCACACCAATTCATCTAATGTCCTACATTCAGACTGCAACCTCCTCACCCGAAGACGCTCGTCAGGTTAAGCCGTCATGATGCAGCAACGATTGCGTTGGCCGGGGCGATTAATTCACTTTCGTCTTATGTGGTAGGTGGACACCCCCCCACACCTTAGGGATGGGTTTGGGCCTATTGTATTTCTTCATGAGGATTTATTGGTGTGAAGCGGTTTTTTAATCGGCGGAGCCCTCATTGACGCGGAACCACGTTATCGGCGGTGGCCCTAGCTTGGGGATTCACTCACCCACCTGCAAGGCAGCATGTAAAGCAGTGCTGGCTGACCGCCTGTTAGCTCTCCAGAGCTGGCGCTTACAGGTAAGATTTATTTTAGTTCGACCGGGAACCAGCTACTCCTCATCGGTGTCTACCAAAAAACTGGATGGGGAACGTCGGTTTAGCCGCCGACAACCCGGCCCTGGGACAGGTAGTATGGTTACCAGGATACAGTAGCAGGTCTCCTGGCCGGCCTGGCATCCCATGTCTGTGCAGTGGTAATGCCTTTCTCTTGATGTCATTTATGTGCAGTCCAAAATACTTGTGTTGGGTAGTAAAATCGTTATGAGTGTACGTGATTAGGGTGGTGGTTTTTAGCCAAGTAAAAATATTGTACTGAGGAAGGGGCAGCACAGGGCGGTGGTGGGAGCCGAACCCTTACCCAGTTTCAAAAAATCAGGAAAACAAACAGGGTGTTTTAAGCATAAAAGTTGTGAAATTTTTTAGACATAATGAGTTAATCTTGTACTGTTTCACCCCATGAGGTGTCGTCCCGCCGGCTCCACCCGGCTGAGGGTATATGCAGGTCATACATGCGCATGATATCAGCTTGGAATACAAGTGGTCCTCCAGGGGACAACCAATTGAATGTGTAATCTTGTCTGCACTACTAAAGGTATGATAGATTTTTTGAGTTTCACAGGAGTACGGACTGAAACTCTTGGAAGAATAAAGATGTTAAACTCTTAAGATGATTCATAGCTGGAGGAAAGATGTGTTCAGACAGTTCGCAGCTAATTGAGGTAAGGGATACTGTTACAGTACTTGGCTGGGTCAGTTTGCTACTTTTTAGCCCCCACAATCTGTGGGCATAGGCAGGCAGCCTTGTGGTTCTAGTTTTGAGGGAGGACCAAAGCTCTGTCAGGGGAAAAGTTGTCAGTCAGATGGTAAATAGGGTAAAACATGGCTCATTTTGCATGATTTTCATCAAAAATATTTGAACAATTTTAAAAAGAGGATTACCTGTTCAGTCGATGTTTGGTTGTGATTCTATACTGCTCCTCTGTTCTTGATATTAGGAAGTACATGGGAGGCGAGACCGCCCCCGCGCATGCGTATACCAGACTTCAACAGAGCATGGACCAGGTCCAGCACATTGTATACATTCACTCAGCGGTGAGGGTGGTTGTTGTTTTTGATTTTGATTTTTGGGGGGGGGTGGGTGGGTGTGGTGTATCCGAATCTCAAGCAACCAGAGGGCAGTTTTAGGAATTTCACAACCAAACATCGACCCTGAATGGACAGGTAAGTCTCGTTTAATTGTTCATTCTATACTGCCCTCTGGTGTTGAGACGGAATTCCAGGGGACTTAAAGGCAACTGGGAAACTGGGCCATGAAAGTTTCCCACCACCCACTAATTACTAACATTCAAATAAGTATCTGAAACTTCATAGCGCATTTTTTTTTTTTTTTAACAGTCAATAGCAGTTTTATTCAAGCCTGCAAAGTTCTTTGTTCTCAGTTTCAAACAAAATTCATACTTTACTCAATCATGCTGCACATGAACCTAGCTAATAATATGTTGAAAATTCAATAGACAATGTCAATTGCAGATATAAACCTTATGTCTAACTATAAACAGATTGGCAATTAGCCAAAAATTTTACAGCTCAAATTCAAACTTGGCATCAATTCTTTTCCTGCAAAGATCAGTAGTCCATGTTCATTTACTTAGCTTTGCCAAAAACCTTTTTCCCCATTGTTGTTTCACATTTTGATTCTCCTTTCTTGTAGTACCTAGCGAATGTGCCGGCATATGCGTCAACCGGAGCTTGAGATAGAGGGTAAGACCCTCCAGCCTTGAGTGCTTGTGATGTTGATGCTGACCTTAAACGTGAGGTTGTACACCGACGGGTATCAATCCCCGCTTTAGCCATTGTTGTTTGCTTTATCCAGTTCATATTGTAGCTGTAGCTACCTTGTTGTGATGGTCTCATGAGCTACAAACAATTTGGCTTATACAATGACGTAAAGGCGCTGTTCTCTTGATGTATTCAACTACTGCGCAGGATATAACAACACCCACATACCTCTATCTACCGGGTAAGCTCGTAGCTCATAGGTGGTGGATTGTAAACAGGGCCTGCTTGCTTTAAGTCAGGACACCCACCCGAAAACAAATTCTGGATTAGTTGCTGCAGTATGAGGGCCCATTCCAGACTATGATTGTGATAAATGAATTCCGGCTGTATTCAAAGCCGATAGCCTAACCTCCTCATGGTATAACATTGTTAGAAACTTTATGACTGTTTGACATTTGTGAAGTACAATCAATTTTCCTTTTGATGCAAAACGCATGCCATTTCCTGATCGTACACAGTGTATTGTTTATGTCCCGGGCTTCCCGGAACTGAGCAAAAATGCTGGTAGGTGCTTCGATAATCTTGCATATTGTAAGTTCCCCGATAATAGTCCTGACTACTAATTCAGTTTTGTCCTCAATGGGTGTCTTTTGCTCCTGTCGTGTTCCAGGACTAACAACTTTTCCATTTGCGGGAGAATTGGTCCTCGATCAACAGATCTACAAAGTTTGTCAACCAAGGCTGCGTTGACCACAGCGGCACCAGACCAACGCTTCTTGCATTTTATTGCTAATTTTCTGCACCACCTTCCGAATCAGCTGAAAGGATGGGGAACAATATATGAATAAAATCTGTTCCAATACATGAGAAAATGCATCTATAAATTCAGCTTGGGGATCCCTTTGCCAAGAAACATTACCTGCACATTTTTTTAATTTAATCGCGGGGAGGCAAAAAGAATCTATATCCGCGACCCCCAATTGTCTGTTAATCTGTTAAAAATCTGTGCTAAGAGACCATTCACTTCTATCATTGAAATGCCAACTTTCATAATCAGCTGTGGCATTTTGTACCCCTGTACATGTGATTGATGCTAGCTCAATATCTAGAGATAACACCAATTCACATATATGCTGAGCTAACTCATTAGTTGGGAATTTCTACCCAATTATGGTTTATGCTAGAAATGGCTGTGTGTGTTATCCAAAAACAAGGTACACATTTGCCAGCTACCTGTCTTAAAATGATTAAAAACAAAAAATGCACAAGCAATTCCAAGTAATTAATGTGATTTGTTCTTCTTGTTCATTCCAAAGCCCTCCGGTTTGTCTTCACCAAGGCTCCGCTCCCAACCTTCCAGAGGCATCAGATGACAATGTAACATCTGGATTTTTCTGAATGATGGGCTTATTCTGAAATTTTATGTAATTGCCACCAATGCATCCTCATTTTATCTTGCGTGTAAATAGGCATAAACGCATCAAATTGCCCCTGCTTTCGTTTTAATGCTGATCTTTGCAATACTCTAACGCTCTGTAATGCAGAGGGCCTAGAGAGACTGCTGGGAAAGATGTACAAGATACCAATTACTTTAGCAACATTTCTGATTGTATCATGTCTACTGGACATATTTTGACACTGAAATGCTTCTGATCAACTTGTCATTTGGCAGCGTAACCAAATTGATCTGAATCAATCTGAAAACCCAAATGCTGAGATTTTCTTGCATGGTGTGATCACCGATTTTCCCAATTATCACAAAATCCTAAATCAAGTAACAACGTGACAACAGCTGTACTGAAGTTTCTCAGTTAGCTTCGTACTCGGCCAAGATTCAACAATCAGCATAGAAACAGTGATATTATGACCAGCCGTCTCAAGGTCGCATATACTGGCCTTCATGAGCTTAATATAATTTATCGGGTGCACACGCAAGCCCATTTGGCAAGCACGTAAACTGAAACAAAGTATTGTTTCCACATGAACCTAAGATATTTTCGGAATTTGGGTGTATCGGTACACCATAGTACGCATCTTTTAAATCTATCGATGCCATGTAACAATCATGAGAAACTAACTGATAGCTGCATAATGTCTCCATTTTGAATGATGGTATTGCACATATTCATTGAAGTTCTTTAGGTTCAAGCAACCGGCAAAACAACCATTTTTCTTTGGAACTAGAAAATGTTGAAATGTATTCGCCATCCTCATGCATGGATCCCGATCCCATGTTTTGTGTAAGAGCTCGCAAATCTCACTCTCAACTACCATGGTCTGTGCTGAATTAAATTAGAGGACGAGGCCTTACCCTGCACTGGGATATAATCATCGACAGATTCAATTGTAACAACCTTCACTGTCTGTAAAATTTCATCATCGGATGTAAATTTGCTGCCAGTTCTCTATATGATCACTAGCTACGGCAGTAAATTGAAACTGGTTCCAGATCAATGTTAGGATTATACTTGAGTCTGAGCTACCTCGACGCTTACCTCACCTCTGTTTTGGATTTTGGAGAAGTCTTGGCTTGCTGGTTATCATGTTTGTTCTGCCACATTAGAGGCTGCACCTGTGCGTAGTATGGGGTTTCCACGCCCCTGAGTCTTGAGGATAGGGTAAATGGCGGCTCTAGATTGAAAGCCCCTTAAAACGACGTAAATGGGCCATAATGAAGCAGGCATACGACCCCCTGCTGGTTAAATCGTGAATTGTCCGCTTGGGCTTTGCTGAACCAGGACGGAGTGCACTGGCGACTTGGCTTGGTCGTCCCCCCATCCAAGTCTTTTATCATTCGATCCACATTGGCATTACACCATACAACCACGCATTATGTTCCATTTCCACGGAAAACAAGGTACTGTATTCCAGGCTACGTCGGTTTTTGCAATTCACGTCGTCGTAGAAAGGAGGAGTGAAAAACCATGCGACCCTAATAGGGCTAAGCTGGTCAGCCGAGAGCAGTCAGCGATTGCACTCTTCTTTTCCACATATGTTCGTTTTTCCTCTGAATAATCCGCATACGAAAACAATATTGCATGCTGATTGGCAATGGCGGACGTAACTTGTCTGCAACTCTTTATCGAAAGTTTTGGTGTGTGGTTCAACAAACGCCACACAATATCATCAACCTCAATGGAGTTAACGATGTACAGTTCTGAGGTCGTTGTACCCCCGCACACTTGTCTGAATTTCTCGTAATTCTGCCCTTTTTGAACATCGAATTCACACCTTGCGCTAACTTGAAGGCTACGGTGTGCCAATCTCTTATTCGGAGCCGGTATTCTCCAGAAAATTTGTCAAATTTACTGACAATTCCGGCCTGTCCGCAATGTTGTGTCTTTGAGTTCCGAAGTCTCTTTGGTTACATCGGACTCCTCAAGGTCAACACACGTATCATCATGACGCCACACCCACGCTGCCAATATCCGGGTCAGCGGCCCACAGGTACACCGGGTTCACCAGTGAATCCTGATAATTAGGCATCCGCCACGGTGTGATCTGCCCAAACTAGTCCGGGGCTAAAATAATCCATTTCTATGAACACATTTCTCAACTGAAATTGATATCACGAGCGTTGCTGAGCTGGAGCATCTTTAATCTTTCCAATCTCAGAGTAAGCTTGACATATGGATGCCAAAACATTCATATGTTCATCGAGTTTGTTCGATCGAGTAGGATCATTCTGACACGGTTCTGGTGGGGCACCCAAACTGTGTGGTTTCTTTGCTTGAGCCTCCTTCCCGCTCATGTGCTTCACAACCTTGGGGGTTTTCATCGCTTTTCCCCCCTTGTTTGCTTATGTTTGTTTAGCGCGTCTTCGGACACTTTTTGTTTCTTGTCTCCTTTGCCATACTAGCCTCAGGGATTTTATGGGTTTGTATTCTGGAAAACAGCAATTTTTTTTTTGCCAAATTTTCATATTTGTACGCCCTAATCAACGGGCAGTTGGCTTTTCAAAAGACGATCGGCAATCTGGTATACGCATGCGCGATCGCCTCCCGGAATTCCGTCTCAACACCAGAGGGCAGTATAGAACCCTGTATTGTGCCTTAATTTTTGTGTGGATGCAAGAATTGCAGGGAGACACCTACCAGTCCTCCATTCTGCCTGACCGCATAGCCGTATTTACAAAGATTAAAGCTTTGAAAGAATGTTCCATTCGAGAAAAGTCCAATTGTTACAGAAATTGGGTACTAGATACCCTGGGAACAGACCCCAAATAATAACGAGGGGCGACGTCACCCCAACAAACTTTAAGGTCATATATGAGTAAAAAGTTCTCAAATGGGCTGAAAGAAAAAAACATCAAATTGGCCTATTCGAGAAGGAAAATGTCATCTTTCTTACAGAAACTTCGGTCACAGATCGTTGAAAAGGTTAATGAGGTGAGGAATTCAATGTTACTAATTTCAAGTTTTTTTTTTTAAACCAAATTACTTTTTTAAGTAATGATGTTTTGCTTCATAACAGAAAGCTTACTCAAACTGATATGGCAGCTATCCTTGAGATGACTTGGTGATGTCATGGTGTGATGATGACCCCTCTGGCTCAGCTGATCATAAAGATGAAACCCACACAGACTAAATAGGCAAAAGCAGCAGCAGATCATGTCGCCAATGAGAACCATCTCGAACTGGCAGAAATGCAGCAATCTCAAAAAGGAAAATGATTTGTGCCGGTTGGGAGGTTGAGGAGGAGAGGATGATTGAATCGGGTGAAGTGGAGGAGGGAGTAATGGCGGTTGGCTGGCCTTGGGAAGAGGAGGTGAATATGGCCACCCTCGTTCACAAGGACAAACCGGATTTAAAAAACTTGGATTACTACTTACATCTGGATAAGGAGGAGAAAAGAGGTTAGACCACAGGAAGAACTTGATGAATGCAGGCGAGAGGGCGTATAACTAGTCATCTTATAATCAGTTGATCCCAAGAGGGCGTCATCACACCATGACCTCACCCAAGTCATCTTGTTGCATCTATGTGTATGTTTGTTGCGTTAACGGGTTGTTCGATTTTGTTACGGGGTGGTGGCAGTCCTTTCTTGGTGTAGGCCTATGTTAAAGCCATTATAAAGATCGCAAAAATTGGTTAAGATGACCTATTTAATAAAGGGTTTAGGAATGAGAATAAAGGTATGATTTTTGGAACGGCACTCTTATGCGATTGGAGGACCATTTTGCATGGAAGAACTCGGCCCTCATTGTTTTCACCTTGTTATCCCCTTGCTTGGAAAAGCAGAGGGGTGCGAATGTCTGTATGTGTATGTATGGTGTGTTCCAGTTGGTTAGGTTTTTGTTTTTCGGCATCTCCTCACAAAAGTTTAAGTCCGATTTAAACCATTATCATGTTTTGCGGAGTCCAAGTGTGGGAAACTATCGGATCAAAACATGATAATGAATAAAATTGGATGATTTACGCCCAATATTAATGGTCTCGCTATGAGTTGTAAATATTGGCGCGCCGCGTCTCGCCCAATATTTTTCAAATCATAGCTCGACCAATTAAGTTGGGCTTAATCGATCCAATTTTAATCAGACTTGGGGGAAGGTGCAATAGGGGGTTCCTTCAGTGTGTGGATGAGTCAAAGGTTCAGTTCCAGAATGTTTGATTGTTCAACTTTTCACACATTTTAATTCTGGGTGCTTTCATCAGATTGTATTTCTTTGTTTGGGTCTTATCTTTATCGGATACAGACCTATTTGGAAGTGCAGACCAATAAGAAAGCGTGTGTAAATATTGTACATCCTCCAGAAGTAGCGCTAACCAAATTAACGGGGAATTGCAAGAAAGATGCTCAAAAAGTATTAACTTCAACTCGTTGTTTGTTTTGTTACAAATCAAAATGAAAACCACAGACAGACAAACAGTAAAGAAACCAAAACAACCGTGTAAATTGCTCAAGGACGCGCGCTTAGCAATTTGCGGATCATCGAACATTTTTTAGGAGGGCGCAAGGAAAATACGCAGCGCTGTCAGCACATTTTTGTTTTTCAACTGGGCTTCAAGAAACATTCTACTCGCGCGGGGGACTACCGGCCCCTGTTGACGCAAAGACCGCGTATAATCTTTGGTTGCGTCCATATGTAGGCGCAACGATCCGCTCTATGAAAAAAATGCGCACATTACCAATGTTTACTACGAATCCCTTCCCCAGAGCATACACGAGACCCCAATGTTTGCCCGAAGCCGACCAAGATGGCGGCGGCGTCTGGTTTTCTCCGTTTAGTCTATGGTTCCCACATACAAAATATTAACACAAATATATTAAACATAACACGCGAGTCCTTAGAAGTACATCTCTGCATTTGTCACATTTTTTGAAATGAACCACAAATTTGGTTTTGTAACACTATATTTTAATGAAAACTGGATCAAGGCACAATCATATGTCAACCTGTATTGTGAACAAAGACAATGCAGTTCATGTTCCTTTTTCTGATACATCTGGGTATTATTTTGAAGTAAAAATCACATTGCACATGGAACACTCACAGCTTCAGTTTACCATACCTTCCTGGTATTATTTTGGAAGTGAAATCACATTGCATGGAACACCAAGCTGCAGTTTACCATACTCCCCTTTTAAAGGGAACTTCTTATCTAGCTGCAAAGCAAAATCACTATTGTGGTAGTAATACCTGTCTACTGGCTGTACACAAGTTGTGCTTGTTTCCCACTCATGAAATATTGTCCTGCTCTAAATAGTTCCCAGGCTATCAGTGTTAAAATGTACATACAAACAATGTAAATCTGTACCACAATTGTATCTTATAACATTGGAAGTACTATCTTGGATATAAATTGGCTATAGAAATCCATTCTAATTCTACAGTTTAATTTTGTCACAGCAAAATTTTGCAATCGACCCAACCAATCAGAAAAACGGTTACTAGCTAACCTTTAGGTTAGGACCTAGTCTAATATATGCAAGCAGGGAAGGTCATAGCAACTAGTGGTGCAAGTAGGGTATGTGCTGAAACCAACAATTTTCATGGTAGACGTTGCTAAACCCTACTCGTAACAAAGTCTAATGGGAAAATGAGCGTATTTTGCAACACCTGTTAAAAATACCGGATTCCAAAGTTTTTTGTTAAATATATGTAATTTTTGGGTCTTCTAGAGTAGAAATTCAACATAAAATAAGTTGTCAAAACAAGTTTTGATGTAAGCGCAAGCTCATGTTGAATTTTCCGTCTTTGTTGTCCTATTTTCGCGTGTTTTGAAAACAATGTTTTGCCCCTAATTTGCAGCCCAATAAAAAATTTCATTCTTCGTACAAAAATTCCTCGGAAAGGTGGTTTCCTGGGGGGGGGGGTGGGTCCCCAATGGAAACCTGGACCCCCCCCCCCCCCCTTGGCACCAACGGGAGTGAAAATTAATTGATACAATATTAATCAAAAATATTTTGATACAAGTAAAGATGTTTATAATACATTATAAGTTGTAATTTCAAAAGATTAGTAAACCTGGGATAATACTAGTGGAAGATTATTTAAAAAGCCCAGTAAGATGTCATATTACTCTGCTGTACCGTTAGGTGTATATTTTCACTGAAAACTATTATAATTTCACCAAAGCTGGTCCAATTAGGGGCCGGGTATATTTTAAAACTGAAAATTGGTCCCTCGTTTGAGGTCACTTTTCAGACCCCTGGAACGAGCATTGGGGTGCCCAACGAAAATCAAGATGCCCCCCCCCCGGTCCCACTTACAATTTAGTCAAACTATCACATCCTTGATTTTCACACTGGGCAGGCTTGGGCAGGAAAGCTGAACGCATAACGATGTACATTAACTTCTTATATAACGAAACACAACAAATACACACACGGAGAACCGCCGAACATGTTTACTATGCAACATACACTTTTACACTTTTCCGTGTTCGGACATAGGGTATTTCAAATATTCTACTCAATGATTGCTCCTCGCCTATCATAGATTGCGGCAGAGGGGTTACGATCATAGGGTGGTTTATTTGAATCCCTCTCCCCCTTCCTTTTGTGCGGGTGAATGATAAACAGATTAAAATCGGATTGTGGAAGTCGGTTGTGGTTCCTTCTTATCTCTTTCTTCCATGCTCAAACTGATATGGCATGCTGATCCTTGAGATGACTTGGTGACATCATGGGTGTGAGACGCCCTCTGGATCAGCTGATCATAACGAATTGAACTCAAACAATTAAAATCGGCAAAAGCCATATCATGTCCGCCAAATGAGAACCATCTCAACTGGCAGAATGCAGCCTCTCAAAAAGGGAAAATGATTTGTGCCGGTTGGAGGTTTGAGGTAGGAGAGGATGCATTGATCGGGTTGAGTGGAGGGAGGGGAGTGAATTGCGGTTGCTGCGAGAGTTGGAGGTGAAATCCGGCCACCCTCCCCCCCCCCCGGTTCACACGGACCAACCGGATTAAAACTTGGATTTACTACTACTACTACACTCTGGGGATACGGAGAAAAGATGGTTTAGACCACAGGAAGAACTTGATGAATGCAGACGAGAGAGCCTTACTAACTTAGTCATCTTTATAACATTGATCCGGGGGCGTATCACACCATGACCTCACCAAGTCATCTTGTTGCATCTCATTGTGTATGTTTGTTGCGTTCAACGGGTTGTTCGATTTTTGTTACGGGGTGGTGGCAGTCCTTTCTTGGTGCATAAAGATCGCAAAATTGGGTTAAAGATGACCTATATTAATATTAATAAAGCTGTTTAAGAATGAGAATAAAGGTATGATTTTTGGAACCGGCACTCTTTATGCCGAATTGGAGACCATTTTTGCATGGAAGAACTCGGCCTCATTGTTTCACCTTTGTTATCCCCTTGGCTTGAAAAGCAGAGGGGTGCGAATGTCTGTATGTGTATGTATGGGTGTGTTCCAGTTTGGTTAGGTTTTTGTTTTTCGCATCTCCTTCAAAAAGTTTAAGTCCGATTTAAACCATTATCATGTTTTGAGGAGTCCAAGTGTGGGAAAATATCGGATCCAAACATGATAATGAATAAAATTGGATATTTATTTATTACGCCCAATAATATTGGTCTATCAGAATACTTGGGGTAAGGAAGGTGCATGGATAGGGTTTCTCTCTTCATGTGTGGATGATTCAAATGTCATGTTAAATACTGCCATCTTGCCAGGGGGATGATGCAAGTTTGCTGTATTTTTTAAATTTGTCGTAAAGAGTACCGGTTCCCAAGATCATACCTTTATTCTCTAATTTGCCCACCCCTGCTTTAACATCAGTGCTACTCTTAAGTTTTCTTAAAATAGATGCAAAAATAAATCACAAGTACAGTTTTTCATATCCCAAAAGATTACATCTTCTGTTATTTATTTGTCTCTTTGCATTCCACATTTCTGACTCCATTATTTCCATTGTGCAATTACATGGGACTGGGTTCATATTACAATTATATAACATTTCTATTAACATAACCTTATATGGTAATGGAAGGAAAAAAAAAGAAAAAAAACGAATAATCTTGGGCACCAAATAAAGGATTCCCACACAACACCATGCTGCTTGGGCCAGGCAAAGTAAATCTGCAACAGTTTATATGCTATAATAGCTTATGAGGTCTCTAAAAGAACATACTAAAATTTGACAGAAATCTTTGGAGAGGAATATCAACACAGGTAAAATTGTGTTAAAATGTAAACCAATAGTCTTAAGAATTATTCTATGAATGTAGGTTTATAAATGTCCATCCAAAATCTACTAATTTGAAGCACAAATTTTGTGCATCTAAAGTTGCACATTGACAGGTTACCAAAAGGATTAATCACTTGGAAATAAGTTACCCAGGAAGCTTTTCGAGCAATACCTAAACAAATGATTAACTTTTTAAAATCCTTATAAGAAAACCAATACGTTAGTGTACATTTTACTGGATCTCACTTTTACCCGTATTAAGGCCGTGATATACTAACCGTCGCAACGTGCGCTTCCAGCGTCAATATCGCTGCTAGCGTCAGAGCGATTGAGTTCAATTGAAGTCAACTGGCTTGCATCAATTTGCTTGGGCATGCTAATGACTTATTGGGAAAGCGACTGCCGATATCTAATCAATAAGCAACAGAAGTGATGTCATAAAAAACGCTACGCTCCTTACGATTGCTTAGTATATCATGGGCATTAATCTTTTCCTCATTAGACATGTAATTTAGTAACAAATTTTGTTGCAATTTGGCCTTGGTTGACCTTGCATGGACTAGCTTTCAAGACCACAAAAGGTGTACCTCAAAATACAGTGATTGGGCTGAGGAAAGAATGAACCTAATTTAACCTTCCAAACAAACCAAGATGAATAATATCTTATTTTGCTCAATGTGCAATTCTGAAAAAAAAAAACATACAATTTGCACTAGGGGATATTTCGGTATGCTGATTTCAATGTCAGAAATGAAGGAGAGATCATTAAAGTTTGTACAGTGGTCAAATTGATCATCGTGTTAAAAACAACATACCCATGCATTCCTCTTGACACACCAAATTCAGACATGGTTTAGTTTGTTAAGTTATTATCAAAAAGATCGAAGGTAAACTATGAAACACATGAAAGTAGTGCCAATGATTGGGTGTTACCTAGGTAACGAGGCATCCTACATAGGACAAACTATACTTAAAGGCTGACTCAGATTTCCCGATGAGGGCGCACTCATTTTTCAAACAAATCATGCTTTTTGCATGTACATAATGCTTGTCCATATACTAATCACTGTGTGAAATAACTAAGCTCAAATCAAAGTCCTTCATATAGAAAATCACACCTTTGTTATAAAATTCCGGATCCAGAATTTTTGTTATACACTGTATCCTATGGCACTGTTATACTGTGCACATACGTTTATGCCATGAAAACGGAAAAAATCCGATTCATCTCTAACTTTTGAATTAAGCATTTTAGATGACTATCTTTAGTTCCAGATGACAATTTTTAATTACTACACAAAAAAAATATTTCAAAAATCTCTGAATCAGCCTTTAATGATATTGAGCATTTTTTTCTATGGTACATTCCTAAACACGCATCCGCCCCATTATTTGTATTTTGCCAAGAAGCAAAATAACTACTCTTTGTAACTTTCAGAAAATAACCATTTTTGGGCAATTTCAAAACAATTATATCAGCAACCCCACATCATACTTGCTCTCTTCAGGATTTTGAGTTGGTAGGCTTAGAATCTGTTTGCTATTTAGATTCAATTTAATGATTATTTTGCCACTTTTCATCACTGAGGTCTGGGTTTAGCTCAAGATACATGACTTTAGTTAAACAATAACACCCTCAGACTTGAAGATGTTAAGGGCAGTGTCAACCCTAGTGCTTTTGTTTTTACACCATTTCAAACATCAACCTGTGTTCTATCGTTTCCAACAAAGGTTATCCAATGCAGACAATTCTGAGTTGTATTTTTTGCCGATTTAAAACAGCTATTTGACCATTTAAAGTCACAAAAAACACACGGTCTTAACGGCGGGAATTTAAGCACATTACCGCCGTCAGGCGCAAGGCGCAGCATCGCGTCGCATGGTGAATTTTTGCTGCGCAATGAAGCGTGCGTGTGTTTTAATGTACTTTTGCGCGAACGCATCCTGGAAAAATGAAAAATAATATTTGAAAATGTAAACAAAGCGCTAATTTAGACCAGATGAAATTTCAATTTCTTCTGATTTCTGGAGTTGAAGACAAAAGAGGTTTGATTCAATAGTGCATAAAGATGTATTTTGATCACTTGCACAACATACTCAATTTTGAAGTTAAAAGGTAAAGTTATTTGAGAAAGAGACAGCTTGAAATGGCATGAAAAGTCACTTTTTTACTCAAAACACGGATTTTCTCAATGTTCAATTTTCGCAAATTTTCAGACAAGATAACTCCAAAAATACCGAAGTAAAAGGTAAGGTTTAACTTTCCTACGATAGCAATCGGTCTTCTCTAGGGACGGTTTTCTAAATTTTCCATTTTTATAACTGAAGATATTCTCCAATATATACTCAAATTTTGGAAAAGAAAAGTTAAAATCACACTTTTTTGACATTTTTCCTTATATTTAGAAAAGTAAGCTCTATTTTAAAAAAATGAAAAAAACGTCCCTAGACAAATTTGTTTTGTTTCTAAAAAATAACATAAGAAATCATGAAAATTCAAATTGTTTTTGTTAAGCTGTCTGAAAAATTTTGGGCAAAATCGTGTTTTTTAGCATTTTTCTCAAAATACGGAAAATTTTACATTAATCTGGTGCCATCATCGGGTTCATCGTCCAATTTTCTTTCTAGAAATGTATACTTTTACATACAATAATCAAATATTTGCAAAGTTACAAACCAAAATAGATACTCGGAAACTCAAGGTTCACACTGCCCTTAAGTAGAGTGCTAGGTTGCTTGATCATTGTTAAATGTACTTTAATTCCCTACAATGGCATTTTCCTGGTCTAAACACTCTTAAAGTGGAAATAATCCACACATCTCGAAATGTTTTTTGCAATTAAAATCAAGGATCAATAATCTTAATTAGCCCAACCCTACAGGTGTAAGTAGATTTGTAGCTTTTTGTGAATTTCCTGGCTTTAAGAAAAAAGAAAAGGTGAATTTTGCATCATTTTTCTCTTTTGAGAGCAAAATCGGAAATGATACCTTTAGCACTTTGTATTTCAGTTATTAATCACTGGATCTGTGTCATATGGTCCTATACCAATCAACTAAAGAAATATAGGTTGACATCAAAATCCTATGGTAGTTCCTGAATACTCACTCCAAAAACTGTTAACCTAGACTATGAATGAAAAATGAAGGGAATGTGTGAAGCTTGAATACATTCAGTGCCTGCAGGTTGCTGTAAATTGTGCACAGTAACAAACATTAGCTAAAATTTGATTTGATATACATGTAAAGAGTATAGGTACCAAATGTTAACTTTGGTGCAAGTTATGATCCAAATTCATATTCCCATATGATCCCTACCTACCCACAACAAAGTCCGATATATCAAACTCCCTGCCCATGGTTATAATCATGTATCACACATCATCATCATACACACACTTTAATTGCATCATAGATGTGATTTCAATATACAGAGAATGACAGTCTGAATATTTTTGGGGAATAAAGTTGGTAGCAGTTTTCCAGATGTGGGAGTCCAATTTTGCCTGAACCCAATCCTAAAATAACGGTCATCCTTAACAAAACCCTAAAAAAATAAATGCCTGGAGGACAGTTTTTGACTGAACCCGACCCCTCATTTCCGTTACTATACTTTGTTCATCACCTAATAGGCAAATAATTTTTGCCTTTTTATCCGTGTCTGAAAGTAATTCCGTTTCACACGCGCGCCCCTTGCCACAAGCGTGCGTGACGCGTACATCACGCACTGCGTCTGCTGCGGTAGTTTTGCTTGCAGTTGGGCTCGCACTATTCTATTTATATCAATTCGCAGTGTGAATAGTCTTGCCTATTTGGTGATGAACAGAGTTGAGCTAACATGAACATCTACTACTATTGGGGTCTCTTTGCATTGCTTAGCAAAAGAACATTACAAAATAATGCAACCTCATTTGAGAGGCACAATTTGTTGATATAAATATTTGATTACAATAAGTGACACCCCAACATTTATGACATTCTGGTAAAATTCATTAAAAATCTGCAATGCTAATGGATTTGTTGCAATTAAAGAGGATTTATCCTGCAGAGTGCTAAATCAATAGGAAAATTTCATTTAATCTCGGCAACAGATTTTGCTATGACAAAATCCCCTTCTACTAAAGCGCCAGGGGGATAAAAACACATTGGTTTTCACAAATATCTTTCAACTTTGACAATACCTACATGTAGCTGTGATTTGGTAGAGTTGTCTTATGTGGCCAAAGAACACTTAAAAATTTAAACGCAAAATGGAAGCCATACCCAAACAATACAGCTTGCTGTGATACTAAAAATAAAAAGTAACAATCCATTTATACAAAATATTACATGATGTGTACCACAAAATAACTACAAATATGTTGTTGCATGAAGACATTCCTTAAAATGACATGTGGAGGCTACGCTTATTACAAAGATGACAATGATGTCACCAAAACATTCATCAACAGTGAACAATACACACAAAGCAGGAATGCAAACAGACACACCATCATCCTATCATTTCATTGGTCACTTACGGATCATTTTTTGAAAATGAATATCATATTAATATTCACAGAATGCAGTTAATATAAATGATGTCACTGGATGAGTTAATTAGTCGTAATCCTTTACACAGTTGGTTAACAAAGTGGTAAATATTAACAATTGAATTTTACATCAAGATTTTATATACAAAATTGTTAAAATATATGCACATTTCAATCTAGGCATTGGTTGTGAGAAAGAGTATTTACACAGAAAATGATCACTTTTGAAATTCCCAAATTAATATTTAATCAAGGCATGCTGCCTTTGTCACAGATTTCAACATCAAAATGACTACCTGGGATAATCCCAAATACTTCCACAATATTTGATTTTTTTCACTCAGACTTTCATGTACATAAAAAGTTGCTTGTTGATGGTGTTGTTTACTTTCATTCAAAAGTGTTTTATATTTAAAAACAAAAGGAGAAACAAGCTTGAATACTTCAATCATATACACATACATTTTGGATTTACTGACTTCAGGAAGAACTCCTGCAAACAAAATAGTTGACCTAACCTGTTTCATGAGAGGCAAATTTGAAGCGTAAGAGACAGAATTTTTTTAAAATTCTCATTCATTAGTTTTGCATGTATGTGTGACATACATTGGCATTAATTTCAACTGTTAAAAGACCATTTGTTTCAATGTTGTTAAATTTATCTCTCACACACATGCATACATTTTTACGTCCCCTCAAAAGGACAAGGTGCTTCCATGGTTTGTTTACTCAATTCCAAGTGAACCACAGGGACAAAAGAATCCTGATATTTAATCTACAGATCTTTACCAATTAAATCCAGAACTGTTAGAACCCAGTAAGCCATTTCGTCAAGTGAATGCAAGAAGGTCGTAAGTGCAAGAAGGTCGTAAGTGCAATAGCTGCCGTTTGTCAGAAATTTCCATCAAACATACTATTATGCCAAGTCTTTGATCAGTGGCTCTTGAAATGGTTCTTCAGGTGACTGAAACACCATTTCAAGAGCCACTCAAGAGAGCTTCAAGGAAAGATTATTAAAAGTCATACTAATAAATGGCAGCACACAGATGCATCACATGGCAGCTATCGCACTTATGACTTTCTTGCTCATGACATGACAATTTGTCCCATTGCACCAGAGGCAAGAAACTTATGGTGGGTTCATGCTTTGCAAAACGGATGCACGAACATTGTGTTGTTGTGAAAAGCATGACCAAAAGGTAGTACCTGCAGACATGTCCTGATGAAATGCAAACATACCTTTAATCCATTCAACTACACTCAAAAAGGTTCCTTGGGTACAGTTGAAATGTTTAACAAGAAATTACCAGCTCATATTAAAACTTAGTATTCATAATTTTAGCATCTTCTCGCTTTCTTTTCTATGGTTCATGCTTAATTAACCCAATTAAGAACTGCTCGTTTGCAATAGTCTGAAGTGCCCGGCAGAGATCCTATCAATATTCTCTTTTACTTGAATAAAACGTATTGCTTGGGATGTCTTTTATATAATCACACACAGTGTGAAGTATCCAATGATATGGTATATTGTTTACAATTTTTTTTTATTTCACCAAATTGTCCCAAATATTGAGTATTCTACAATACCGCATAAATATTACAAACATGTACAGATATGATTTCCAGTTGCTCAATATAAAAAAGATACCCACACTTATTATGACATCACTTGTACCATTTAATTTTGGTTGTCGCAAATTATGAATTAGGCAATTTCCGTTGACTTATGACATAATATGAAAAACGCTATCATTACGAGGCAGTGAATACATTATAAGAAGGTTTATCACCAGGTTTGAAAAAATGTAAATTTCCGGGAAGATAGTCACCTTTCTCACAGATTTCCCACTATATCTATGTATAAATTTCCCCTCCAAATGGGCCGATTTTCCTGGAAGGAGCTTCCCAGAATTCCCCACTTTTCGAGCCATTCCACCCAATGACCTTTAGTCTAGAGACCATGAATTGCTGTGGCCCATTAACTCCATTTCCTATATTACTGTGAAAAATTTTCCCATTGTCCCAAAATTTGTAGCTAAATCTAGAATGCTTGAGAGCTTTAGCAGCCTAAGAACTTCCAAGCACTGTTAGTAACCAAGTGATCAGACTCAATGTTGGGGGGGGGGGGATTTTGCTTGCCAGAATTCAGATCACTCACTTATTGCTCAGTTTTCTTTTCAAGTTTATTTCAAGTGAGATGTCTCCTGTTTTGTGTGTTGAAAGATACAAAGCGTAAAAGCTGCCGCGCGCACTCTCTTGACCAAGAAAAGAATGCTTAGCAGAAAAATGGCTAAATTCAGAGAAGAATTTGCTCCATCTTCAAAGGCCATCCCCCAGTCACTAACGTAAAAGGGTTCATTTGACCAAGGAACCGCATATCATTTTAATAGAGGCACTTGCACCAAACCCTATTTTCACCAAAATATGCAATCTATAGGCAAGCCCTGTTACTTGTCCCCAATAATTAAGGCTCAAACTAATTTGGGATTTTAGGTCAAACCCTCACAATTTTCGATCCACAAGGTTAATGGCAGTAATGTAACCAGGCACGGATCCAGGGAGGGGGCGGAGGGGGCTCGCGCCTCCCGGTAATTCTGCAAAATCTTACAAAATTAGCCAATTTTGGAAGCTTTTGGGCAAGTTACAGCCTTTCAGCCCCCGGTAATTGTGACGTTTTTCAAATCCTGGATCCGCCCCTGCTAACCTTCCACAAGTTTGCAAATTGATAGTTGACTATTAATGCCAGGGTACAATAGTCTTTCATAGTTCCCATCACAGCAAATACAATACATCATGACACAACTTAACACCGATGGAAATTCAGTTGAAGCAACAGAGACTATGAAGACCCTACAAAGTCATATAGACATATCTGACCCATAGCAATCATCAGGGAAAAGGTGATCATCCTGTGACTATAATTTGTCTTGAGAGAGACACCTTTTATCTGGTAAGCATCAGAGGGTGTATTGCATCAATCCCACAATGCACTGGTATTGGGAAATTTCACTTCAATAAGGTCATGTGATAAAAAAATCCTATTCTTAACACATAAAAATCCTGAATTTTACACTCATTTTAGGCCACAAGGTGCTAGTACTTAAAGATTTTTTTGTATTATCATGAAATGTCTTGTGGTTCTTAAACATTTTTATCCTTAAATACTGACATGTGTTTAGACCAGTGCAGCATAGACACTGCAATGCATTGTGGGATTGATTCAAAACACCCTCTGGGTAAGCACTAAGTCTTTGAGGGTAGCTATGGATAGATGTTCTCAAGGAAAGGGCAAGTATGTTGATGCAATGTTTACAAGTAACTAATAGCCCATACTGTACTCCTTGCAACATGAAGCTGGGACTGATGTCACTGCTTAGCTGTTTCAAATGCATACGAATATAAAAAGTGTATACAGTGCTGATGATGATGTGACTGGCACAACAGGTCTATACCTTCATACTTGTTACCCAGGGCGTAGCAGATTTATTTTTGGGAGGTGCGAACTTAAAAAAAAAAGGGACCTTTATTTTAAAAGTGGTACCTAAACCCCCTAAAATGGTCCTTTTTTGGACTTTTTGGAAATCCATCACCAAAACGTGGACTTTTGTCAAAATTTCCTCTAAATTTTTGAACCTTTTTATCAAAAAAAATCACCAAAAAGTGGACCTTTTTGCCCTTTGTGGATTTTTTTGGGCGGGGTGCGACGAACCCCCTGCGTACGGGCCTGCTGTGACCTCTAAACCACATCTATGGTCAGTCTCGGTTCAAGTCAAAACAGAGCATACATACATCCCCCCCAATTTAAATTTTATTAAAAAGTGTTTTATTTTTTTCTTTTTTCAAAAATTAAAGAAATCTACTGAAACTTTTACACACCTAAACTGTTTCTAAAAGTAAATGTTAGGATACTAAAAGGTTCTAAGAGTTGTAATAGTTTGAATTATAATGGAGATTATAGGACCATTTCACAAACAGGTTAAGTGAAAATCAAAAACAGTTAGAACAGGGACATTGATAAAGAGTTTAGGTATAGAATCTTTTCCTTTAGACATATATAAGGATATGCAGCCCATATTTCGTCTACTTATAGGTTAGAACCTACTCTATTTCAGTACTGGCGCCATTGAAGGAATAGTAGTTTCAATATTTGACACCTGACACTTACAGGATTTTGAGTTTGGTCGATGTCAGCCGTCCTGTTCAGTGATCTTTTTGATGATATATTGCCATCATTTAGTGAAGACTTATGGTTTTTTCATTCTTGCTGGGTTTAGACTCGGTTCCATTATCCAAAATGGTTTGAGAAATAAAAAATACAATGTCTATGGAAAAGCGCCAGGACTCGGATCACCCTAGGACCGTAAAAACGTGAGTTGAGCCCACTGGGCCACGTGTTGGGTCCCCTGGGCAAGGATACTTACTCTCAATTGCCTCGTCGACTCTCTCAAGCGAAAATCTGGGGAGCTTTATGGGGCTTATGAAATCGAAGTGCCGATAGGCTGGTGCGCTTGTAAGGCATGCTTTGAGCAGACACCTCGATGAAGCAAAATGATTGTGACAATTTTGGAATAATAATTGCAACAGCGCTTCTATATAAAAACTGGTTAGTATTATTGGTCTACACACAAGAAAAACCAAAAATACGGGTTTTGTCAATTGTGCCGCAAAAAGTTCGGCTAGAAACAATTTTTTACATCTAAAAGCACTTTTTGAACAGAGAGTTCCCAATTTGACATCAAAACACAAAATCTGCTCTATTTTTTGCAATGGACATATTCCATCCAAATTATCAATCACTGAAGCGTAAGATTAATCTACAATCTTAGGTACAATGGGGTTGCCGTTCCCACTTAACTTCATTATAATTGCCTGAGAATAGGAGTTACTCAGAGACAGTATTCCGAATGGTTGACTAGGCTTTATCTTGGATACAACAGCACGGTCCATTAACTTTCAGAATCACAAATAATATTTGGGAATGGAATACTTTGTCGTTACCAAACACAGTGTTATTGTTGCAGCACGGAATTGGAATTCTTGACTTAAATGGCAATCAAACATGTGTACAGCAAACACAATCACTGCTATTTCCTAAAATCCACTGCCATATTCAAGTGCTTCAAAATACAATGATATTTGAATATTGCAGCTATGAAGAATGTGAAAGGCCAAAACCCCACAAAAAAGTTAATGAGCGTTTATCTGTCGACTGTCACCTAGTCCTGTTCTTCAATACGATTTACAAGTACTTTGAAAAATCGACAGAAAACAAAAATTGTTGTTTCCCACACCACAGGCTAAACTTATAACCTAGTATGACCCCCAAAATGTATTGGTCTGAAAGTTCAGATCTACACACAAGAGTTGTGAAAACTTCCCGTTTTAACAGCAGCATGCATTTAGCATTCACACCATTTTTTTAAAGTTTAAATAAATAACCCATATAAAAAAAGCTGATGTCCTACAAGCATTAAAACCAATCTACAGAATCAGCTTCCCCCCGCTTTTCAATAATGCGCTGGTTCTTCAACTTTTTGCTTTGGCATTGCTGCAATGGTTGCTTTCCTGCACTTTTGGATGGTATGGACTAATGTCCTTGCAACATTTGATGATGTCTGTTATTCCCCCAAGGGTAAATCGGCTCATTGTCGCATATACTACAGATACTTGCTCATCATCTAAGGGAAGAAGTTTAAACAGAAATCAATCACCAATTATTCCACTAAAAAAATTAATCATGGATACTCAATTATGATTACTATATAATCACAGCACACTGCCTGCCCACATGCATTCACCTTGTAAGGTTGTGAACACATTCATCGGTGGGCCAACATCTGGGGGAGTCCGATTCGCACTGACCAGTAGTTTAGTTTCTTCTTATTGGCAGATTAATGGATTATATTCATTATTTATATGTCAATTTCAGTAGTTGTCAAAATTTATGTAACAGAGGAGTAGTCCCCACAACCTTAAAATCCAAAATTGGAACGATGGCAAGGAGGCCAATTTGAGTGTAGCATTCGGTGAAGCTCCCAGGAGATGTATTTTTCTTACAAGATTTTAGGGTACAAGGGACCCATCTCTAAAATATATTGTATTAAAACTTATTTGACAGTAAAAAGTGGTTTGCAACTGTTTTAAATTTAAAAATTAACAAACAATACATTTCCAGAATTTGTTTTTTATTGACGACCAGAAATCCGGTAATAATTTCCGGCAAAGAAACACATCTCTGTTAATTGCTAAGAAAGTTTTAAAATTTGTTATAAGCACCCTACTCGCACGTAATTGTACAACTACAGAAGAAAAGGTTTAAATTATTAATTTTCCTTCAAAACATACTTGAGTCAGTTTTTTATTCCAGATTGAATGCAGTTCCGTTTTTCACCATTTGAAAATTGGGGGAAGTTGATATTTTTACAGGGACACAAACTTTCTTCAAATGCCTACACTTTACGTACACGATCTTTACTTAGCCAGGCAATCAAACGTTCAGTTGATGTACATAACATTTCTGGTGGGTTGTGTTTGTTTCTGTTTTAATTAATATTTGCCACACTGGTAAATTTCATCATTAATTTAAAACTAGATTCACGCTGATTGGGCAGGCGGGAAAAAGTTTTAAACCTGTCATGCATGGATTAGGGCCGTAACTTGCGCCAGCGTTTAATCCCATTACAAATTGATTTTGTAGGGTGAACAGAACTGCCAATTTGCAAAGAAGTAATGTCACAAAAATATCTAAATTAATAAAAAAAACTAGAATTTTTGCGGTTCTCGCTTTCGCGCTCACTGTATTAAAAGAATATAGCTGTTTGCCCTCCATAAAAAGCTTTATTTTAGTGACACACACACATACTACACACAAAACGACCGGCCACTACTCACCTGTTTTCAAATTTGGATGGACATGTCTGAAGCCATTCAATGGCATTCAATTCCACCTGCCAGCCACACAGCATTACACTCATATGGTATGCAATTTGCTGTTGGTATTTTTGTCTTGATTTCGCTTTGCACCATATACTCTTTGGTCATAGAACATACATATTGCGTAACTTGGACTAGTATTATTCTAAATAAAACTCTGTCCCTGCCCTTCCATTAATCTTAATCCCCTTGACAGAATAAAGGTTATGCCTACTATCATGCGAATCTACTATAGTCACTTTCTAAAGAGCACCTCATGATGCATGCCACAAGTGGTCTGTGATTATCGAAATATTTGGGATAGATATGAATAGTTTCGTAACCCTCAACCCTCTTTAATAAAAACTGGATAACGGGGACAAGAAAAAATAAAGTTTGCTGTTCGTACCCATCCGACTGACTGCAATATGATACATGTCAGTTAAATTCTAAACAGTGTTGTATTTTTTAAATACAACAGTGAAGATCTTAAGGACAGTTTTAACCTTGAGTTTCCGAGTTTATTTGGTTTGTACTTTGCAAACTTTTGATTATTTTATGTAAAAGTATACATTTCTAGAAGAAAATTGGGACGATGAACCCCCGATGATGGCTCAGATTCAGATTAATGTACAACTTTCCATATTTTGAGACAAATACTAAAAAACACGATTTTGTGCCCAAAATTTTCAGACAGCATAACAAAAACAATTTGAATTTTTCATGATTTCTTATGTTATTTTTTTTAGAAAAGATCAATTTGTCTAGGGACGGTTTTTTTCATTTTTTACAAATAGAGCTTACTTTTTTCGAAATATAAGGAAAGAAATTTAAAAAAAGTTGTGATTTTTACTTTTCTTTTTTCCGAAATTTTAGTATATAGTGGAGAATATCTTTAGTTAGAAATCAAATGAAAAATTGAGAAAACCAGTCCCTAGAGAGGACCGATTGCTATCGTTAGGAAAGTTAAACATACCTTTTTACTACTTTCGGTATTTTTGGAGTGATCTTGTCTTAAAATTTGCCAATTTTGCAAAAAAATTGAACATTGAGAAAATCCGTTTTTAGTAAAAAATTGACTTTTTTCCACATTCACGCCATTTCAAGCGGTCCTCTTTCTCAGAACTTTATCTTTGAACTTCAAAATTGAGTATGTTGTGCAAGTGATGAATGCATCTTTATGCACTATTGAATCACACATATTTTGTCTCTAACTCCAGAATAGAAGAAATTGAAATTTTTCATCTGGTCTAATTAGCACTCTCTTTTGTTTAACATTTTCAAATATATTTTCGTTTCCCATATGCGTTCGTCGCAAAAGTACATTAAAACACGCGGACCGCTTCATTACGCATCAAAATTAAACCCGCGACCGCGATGGTGCGCCGTTCGCCTGACAGCGTGAAATGTTCTTAAATTCCCAGCGTTTAGACCAGCGGTTTTTGTGACTTTAATATGGTCCAAATAGCTGTTTATAAAAATCGGCAAAAAATACGCTCAGGATTGTCTGCAGTGGATAACCTTTGTTTGGTAACTATAGAACACAGTTTTGAATGTTAAAATGGTGCAAAAATCAGAAATTCGTTGTAAAACAAAAGCACCCGGGTTGACACTGTCCTTACAGGGTTTATTGGTAGGAATCTATCTGCACATAATAAGAAATTTCCCTAAATATGACGCAAACCAGAATGAGTTTTTTATATGGTCCATTGGAGTATCTTGCGAAGAAAAACACCATTTTCCATGCGTAACTTTCGAAGCTGTAGATGATTTAACGAAGCCGCCATGGTGGTTAATTTTTACCGCAATGTTTTGGCCACAAAGCATTGTTTAGAATCCCCCCTTTCACACCCAATTTGAAAGGTGATCGGTGTTCTCCAGCTCTGGCCTTATGAAAGACTATCGCATTTACTTTTAACATTGAAATTAAAACAGATACAGCTTAATTTAACGTTTTCCGTTAAATATCTAAATTTTTATCAAAATGGCATACATTTGTGCTAATTTTTATAAAAACTGAGCCTGGGATTTTGAGAAATAAGTTTTTAAAAATAAAATTAGGCAACTCTGCATCAGCAAAGACGCGCTACTACTCCGTACATTGAAAGTAATGGTAGATGCTGAAACCGGGCATAAGTGGGTTTTTCGAACACTGATCTCTATACAATGGATTGGAACCCCGGGCTTCGTAATTGAGGCACTGACGGCAATATTGGGCATCCAAAAAAGCCAAGCAGGTTGGTTAAGAGCCGGTCATTTAGACAAAATTTGTTCCCATTGAAAGGTGGATAACGACATAACAGACTACAGAATCAAGCCCAATTAGTGAGCTATTGTATTTGCGCTTAGGGCTGGCAATGTCTCTAAAACGGGCACCCTGGATACAACTTCTGTTTAACATGTGTCTCTGGAATGCCTATTGTGTGCGGTAAGAACCAAATGTCCCGCCCATTGCCCATTCAGCTAAAATTACTGTTGTGTAGCCAATCCATTGTATAGAGATCAGTGTTTACAGCGCGACTGTATTAACTCTAAATATTACGCGACCACGTTTTCCAACTTCCCACTTTTTCATGGATTGTCATGTTTAGGGCCAATTAAAACCTTTGTTAATCAACAAAATTATTTAAAACACCCCCTTTTCTCAAAACACTGAGTTTTAAAAGTGTAGTTTTTTTGCAATAAAAATTTCTAAACAACTTCCACCTACTCTTTGTGCTCAACGAAGTTCACCAGGAGGAGGCTTGTTGGCAAACTTGCTGAAGTAGAAAACATATATTTTCATGGCTTCTCTTTCGGTATTGCATGCGGCGTTGTAAATATACCACGGGGAAGAGACATGGTAGCGTCCCATGATTGCTGTAGTTGTGTACATTTGTCGAATAAATCTGGATTTTTTTTTTCGCAAGGATACTTCCAATTGTCATGAAAACATCTGGTACGGTTTTATTTAGGATATTTCATATATATGTGCCGATAGATTCATACCAATAAATCACTTAACTAACTGTGCCATGGGATATGACATAGGGCCCATATGTAACATCTTTCTGATGACTAGCTTATGCAAAGCCCTAATTTATCCTTGCACAAACTAAAACAAGCCACAGAGCAAATACTAGAATATTTTTTTCTTTCTGAGAAAAATTTATTATCAAGAGAATGCGCACCGTGAATCATATAATCACACGTTTCATTTCACCTTGAGAGGCACCACGGAATGCTCCTATGTAAAGAACAAAAGTTACAAATGATTATGTGATCACCATTTAGCACTATTCAAGCAATTCAATATCTTTCTAGAGAAATAAAAAAATCTTAGACCTACAACTTTACCAGTGAGCAAGCGAGTCTGGTTTCCCCTTCTAGCCTCAAAAATCCACACCAATTCGCTCTTAATAAGGTATGAATGAAGGATTACATCCGGAGCACAATGTCAACATTATTCCCTTTATGCAATGATTTCTTTAAACCTGTCTTACTAATTATTCATTATTTTGTGTCTCACTTAGTCATCTTGGTAAAGTCAAATGAATAAATTTATCCATTTCATTCAAACACTCCAACATGAAAGTTGCAAGGTAAAGTCACTTACCAACTCAGGGATGCTCCCACGTTTGTCACAGAGTTTTTGTATCCCAAGTTAAAAATAAATGCCCCCTTTGTTAATATTTTGAACTTACTTGCTCTAGCAGGCTGCAACCTCATCGCAGGGGCTGCTCTCTCCACTCATCTCTTGGGGTGGGTGGTGATACAACTTTGGCTTGCTAAAATTGTATGCATTAGTGAAAATGGCATTTTAATATTATCAATCTACTTTGATGCATACTATCAAAGAAATGCAACATTAAATTGATTGTTCTATAATCACACAATAGACAACAGAAAATATGATTAACATCTTTATAATTATCATGTATTTTGTAATGGGATTCAAACTCCTACCAGTAGCTTATCAAGTAAATCTTAAATCAGTCTTTTCAATTTATCCAATAACCTATATATTATCAAAAGGTTTACACTCTTAAAATATTTTTAAAAAAAGTAACTCAGCAAACAAAGGACAAGACAATATCAGACTGAACACACAGTGACAACGAATCAAGAACTGACACAAGAGCAACAGACAAGACAGAGACCATGAAATTACCACAGACAATATTGACAAGGACTGAGCAAGACCATGCCTGGAACAAAAGGACATAAATTAGAAGACCAGGACTATATTCAATAGAAGCCCATGCTACTGTATTAATGTGTATTTAGTTTTTCATTTTCATGTTTATATGTTTTTGAAATTGATTAAGAAGTGGTCCTCACTATTAGTAAATTTCATTCCTATATCCGGATTAATTGCTATATTTATTATTATTAAATCATATATATATATAAGAGTTGAACTATATATTACTAGTATAAGCAAATTAACCATTTTAATGTTAATGTTAATTACCAGCAAACCAGAAGAGAATAAACATATACATCTTAGTTATGTATGCTTTTATGTATATTATACAACTATTATACTTGAACACCCAAATGCCAGTGATACCGCCACATACATAGCCTATTGGGACAGCTAATGCATCCTTTTCCCTCCCATGAGACTTGCAGACATTCAACAAAGTCATGACACTCTACACACCACTTTCAAAATTTTGGGTTTTTTTAAAGTAATTTGGGTTCTTTAATGTGGGCTGGTCATTTTCTGTGTACTTTCAAGCTGGAATAATGTTTCCCTTCCCCCTTTTTTTGATTTTTGGTGCAGGTGTTTCCTCCTTCAATTGGCTGAATTAATTCAAAAGTTTTAAACGGAAGCCTTGAAATGTTTCTCACTATGTACATTTGGACTATGAAAAAACAGTGAATATCAGATATTCCAGCCCAATGTGCACGAAATTTTTTTTAATTTAGAGAATTCAATATGATTTTTTAAAACCAGTCAGCACATTTAATATGATGAATGAAAACAACCGATACCATTACTTTAAGAACAAGGCTGGAGGTGAACGTTTCACCTCATTCTTAAACCTTTATTTTCAACCATTAATATTATATTATACTGTGTACACAAACTCCATATCATTAACAGCATAACCATGTTTCATATCCAGAAACTTGCCATACGTGGGGCAACCCCACCCACTGGAACCTTCATTAGCGCCCCCATTGTATCAATGTCATGAACCTATACCTGGTTTGGGTTGGATGACTTTGACAACACCGAATGATACTCAGGTGGGAAGTGGGAGCTTTCATGTCTTGGTACGCTGAGAGGTCTGTGATTAGCCATCGCGCAGGGGCGGAACAAAATCTGTATGATTTTGAAGTGGGGACAGGGGTCAGAGGTAGAGTGGAAGAGTAAAGAGGAAAACATCAATAAGAAAAGAATTACCGTTGTCAAGTCAAGACCTGGAAATCATAGCAAGACAAAGAAATTGTGCACCTCTCGTATGCTATCACTCCAGGCTATTTGAAGAATAAACGACCCATAACATGCACTTCCTTAATAACCAAATGTGAGGGGTCTGAACCAGTTTACAAAGTAAGGGTTAACAAATGTGAATCAGATTAAGTAAATAAGGTGGTCCGATTCAGGAAAGGGTTAACTTGAGAAGTTGATCACTTGCATTCATTCCAACTAAAGACTTTGGCTCATCAAACTAAAGATTTGGCTCACATATGCCGATTGATTTTCACAAGCTCCCAACAGATCAACAACTGACTCTAGCCCATTTCTTTAAGTTTATTCAATTACACTTGTTGGAAACCATTTCATTTTAAACATGAGTGAATTTAGCTATTATAGTAATAAATTATCATATTAAAGTTTAGTAATGCACAAATGGGATTTATTAATAAAAGCTCCACAGCATCCTCTACAGTCAAGTTATGATGTGAAAATGATTAATTAGTATTTCCTTTACTCCTTTATAATATGCAACCGCTTTTTGGTCAGAGTTTTTCTTTTTGGAATAGGGTAGGGTTTGGGGAGGGAGGCATTAAAGCCATAGTCTGGTGACATTGGAATGATTATGACTACCCCAACATTTTCCTTTGATTTACTATGCACAAGATTAACACAGGCTGGCAATTTCAATCCTTCTATTTACAGTGAAGCTGTGGGAGAGCATAGCCGCACTGGTTAAGAAGGGGATTTGCCTTTTGGTTCATGCAGATTATGGCACATTCTGCGGTTTTAATTTGTGTAAGAACGATGCATTAACTTTAGAATTTGCTCTCTCGGTTGTTTATTGGACATAGTAAGAACCATGAAAATACCATCCTTGGGGTGAATGATGAGCTACAACCTATAATGTAAATCATGAGAATTGGTGGAAACCCACAACTTGCCAAGCTGTTTGGATAGTATCAGTCTACTGCAATAGGCTTTGGCTCCAAAGGGCTACACTCCTACACAGCAGTGCTTTGCTTTCTGTGCGAAAAGGCACTATCTAAAGTTTCTATGTATGCAAAGCAGCAAAATACAACCATGACAAAATTCCAATATGAAAAAGTTTAGGGTTTTCGAACAAATATGGCTTTAATAGCTATGGGGTCAGAGATTTGGCTAGGTTTACGTTTGCAATTAAGCGGAGCAAAACTAATATGGATGAAATACTGATATACCCTCGTTGCACTTGATAAACCCCAGAGCAGCAATTTGCTGTAAGGCTCTACGCAAATGGGTAAAACATGTTTTTTAAATGCTTACTCTATGACCATAGACTGCTATCATTTGAGAAGAGCATATAATCCAACAACAAGATCATTTGAACAAATTGATGCCTGCAGTCAATTTCTCTACAAGAAACAGGCAAGCATATTTAAGTGTTTCACAACAAACTATGACCTCAATGACCAACTAAATGACTTTTGCCAAAAAGTCAACCCTTCCACTATTTTACTCCTCCAGGATATTTTGACGCAACTGTGGTAACTCAGTGTGTTTGCATTCTTGACAATGACTTCAAAATGGCACACAACATCCTATATAACCCACTTCAGGACATTCTGATCAAACTTTTGGTGGAAAACCCAGTCCTTGGTGAAGCCAGTAGTATTTCAGCTTCTCAACCATGACCTCAAAGACGTCTAGTTAACCTTTGAATCTTTACCATAACCATAAAAACCCTTAAACCGCTGTCAAGTGTAATTTGAGTAACTTTAATTTACACAATGATCTCAAATTGCCCTAGATGTCTTTAAACTCAAAATATCCTGAACACTCCATATGCCCCACCATGTCTCCACCAACTTATATGAAAATACATCCAAGCTGCTAGAAGCACTTATGTGAATGGTAGATAGATAAATAAATATACAACACCATGATATGGGTTATACAGCTATGCTGTTAAAGCCAAAGTAGGATGCGATTTGGAAAACCCATCAGATGTTGCACTTGGTCAGTTTTGAAACTGCCTGCCCATTATCTGGCTTCATATCTTTTGTTTGGAGCCACCTAGAAACAGCCAGTGGGCAGCAAAAGAATGTGGACATTGCTGCTGTTAGGACCCCAAGGGGGAATCACACAAGGAACTCTTAAAAAATCGGCAGACAGGCAGGCAGTATTGAAATTACCAATTGCAAGCAGCACGTTTTTCCAGATTGTATCACAAGTACTAACATTAACTAAATCCTGTTAGTATCAATTGAGTTAGTGAATACCCACAAGCTATTGATATGATGGCATAAGTGAAAGTGGCCTTAACAACTCCTCAATGTTGCACAAGGAAGGTGAAAAGATGATTCACAGTTGTCAAATTAAAGTACTCTAATTGAAATGACAATCTAATGTTAATTCTACCACTAAATGTATGAATCTAATGTTAATGGTTATCTCTTCTGTTTAGACTACTAAGTATGGAATGACATGTTTGGTGTTGATTGATACACATACAAGATAAAAATTTGGCTACATTACTTGGAACTTTGTTGGGCTCAATTGCTTCTGG